>JAOVYW010056326.1:0-14319 GCA_025775045.1 Hiodon tergisus | reverse complement strand
TCAGCTATATATTTTTTAACCAACTTTTACTTTTTTGCCCGATGAAACAAATAAAATTTCAGAAAATTAAAATGTATGGGAAACTGATCAAAATAATTAGTGTTGATTCTATTCTTCCCTTTTGCCTGATCCAGTTATCCTGAAATTTCAGTAGTACCTGGAATCCTTTGTGGCAGCAAAGAGATCGTCATCGTCATCATCAAACAGACTTCTGGTGGATTGCTTTTGTGGCGCTTTGACATTGGGTAGACTGGAGGGGGCGCTCACACTCACTTTCATGCCCCCACTCTTTACCCCTGACTTGGCTGCACTTGGTTTGGAGCTAAGCCATTGATCCTGGTGTGAACAGACACAGAGATTAACAGGCACAGCAGAAACTCTTCACTCTAGCTGACCTCCCCGGGCTTTTGGCTAGTAAGCTAAAATGTTAAAAGTGTTGCTCTCCAGCACCAGAGTAGATGTAATATGCATGGAACGTTAACTTAATCGAGGAGCTTTTGTCACCCGTACGGTCATTTAAATATATTCTAATTCTTCAGTACAGAAATCTACCACTTGTCAGGTTTTCTACATGCGAAATAACAACCATACCTCATCATCACTGAAGAGAGCACTAGAGACCGGCTTGCTTGCTTGTTTGGGGACTTCAATTTTCACGTTGTTGGTTCTGAGCTTTGGAGGTGCAGTGGCAAAGAGATCCTAGAAATAAACAAGACAGAGAACGCACGTTTATACTAAACGGTTCAGCTTTACCGGAGGCCCCTGACCATTTGATTTTTTTAAAACTCTAACCTCTTCTTCCTCGTCATCAAATATGGAAAGAGGTGCTTTGCTTT
Source organism: Hiodon tergisus (assembly GCA_025775045.1). Lineage (NCBI taxonomy): Eukaryota > Metazoa > Chordata > Actinopteri > Hiodontiformes > Hiodontidae > Hiodon > Hiodon tergisus. Next base: position 13,483 of record JAOVYW010056326.1, on the reverse strand, counting down.
TTTCGTTTTTGGCAGCAGGTTCATGCCTCAACTGACTTTTAGAGGATGGAAAGATCTGAGAGGAGTTAACAGACAGGATACGGATGAGTGCACAAGATAGATTTTTGTAAGTGTAGAGAATCACCATAAACTTTAAATAAGCAATACGGTACAGTGAGTTTCCATTCAGACTGAAGTAGACACTTACAATAGATCTCAAAACAATTATTTAGAAAAACGGATGTTTGACTTTGGTTGCTTTCACTTGGCACCCACTAAGCAGGCTGGTACTTTTTGACGAGAAAAAACGAACCCTGGGACAAATCCTCAAACATGCCTCAACAGATCAATATCACAGGTTAACCGTGTTGTGATTTTCATTCGTAGATCAACCATCGAAAACCACCGGGACAGTCCTTGGAACGTGAAACTGAGAACCAACCTGCGAGTCTTCGTCATCGGAGAAGAGACTCCTTGCCTGGGTTTCCTCTCTTGGTTTGGCGGTGTCAGCAGAAGGTATGCTCTGGAAACAGAAGGCACCGTGCTTAAACACTGATAGCAACAGAGTCCGTGCTCACCAACGAGCCAGTCAGACTGAGCGCTGTGCACGGGTGGTCAGATACCTCCTCAGACCTCCCTGCCCCCTCGCGTCGCCTCAGGGCGTCCTGCAGCAGGTTCTTGGTCTGGGCCCCGAACATGGAGGTAGCCCCAGCAGGCATCTGGATACAGTCACAGGCAAATGTCCTCAGTAATAAACTAAAACTACTTGCTAAAATCAGCTGACCATATACAGAAAAACATTTTTGACACATTTTACCACGATTCCATTAAACTGGAAGGCCTGCCCCAGTTGTGTACCTTTCTCTCAGGCATTTTAGTCGTCCTTTCCTCTTCCACTTCCTCAGGTGCCACGCTGGAGCTCTTGTTGAAAATGTCTCCGTCCTCATCGTTATCTTCATCGCCCCCAAAGAGATCCAGCACCTTCTTCTGTTTGGGTTTCGCCTGTCCCACTAAAAGAGAATTTTAAATAAGAAAAACCAAGCCGTGAAAGGAGCTGTAAGAGAGATCCGTCACTGAGCAGTACTGCAGGTGTCATTCACTGATAAACCGATGAACACTCCATGGCGTTGGTGAGTTGACAGAAAACCAAGATGTACCAGAGCTGGATTTTTTGATCGCGTTTCCACTGAAAAAGTCGTCCTCCTCGTCATCATCGAAGAGTCCTCCCAGGGGGGCTTTTTTAACCGCGGCTTGGGGCTTGTTTTCACTCACACCCTTTCTCTCTGAGAGATCTGAATCACTGGTAGAACCAAAGGGGGCATTTTCTTTTGGGGGAAAGAAACACAGCACGCTGTCAACTAATGTCATCTAAATTTACCACCATATAGAAGATCCAATTCCTGAGTACAAAATGTATACCACCTCACACAGATTAACCCTATTAAGCTTTTTAAGTGCATTGATTCATCAGACTAATCAGACTAATCAGACTAATCAGCCTCTGCAGATATTTCAAAGTCACCACCCATTCTGCTTACTTCACACAGCAATACATTTTCCTCACCAGGGAATATAGAGACAGCACCAACAGGTATCTTCTTATTAGATTTTGATGAAACCGGTTCTAAAAATCAATTCAGAGAGAGGAAAGTTAAACGTTGGTGCTCAGACGTGTGGGTATGACATGTCTTTTGCATCCAGTGTTGCGTTGACTTCACGGTAGTTTATAGTATATCTTCTAAATAGACCCGTTTTCTTTCTCTCCAACAGTAGAAGCATTTACATGGTGGTATTATTATTGAATCAGACTGAAGGCATTGTGAGGTAACCTGCTTAGCAAATCAATAACACACCGAAATGAGTAGCGGAGAGTGGCATTCGGTCAAAAGCCGTTTGCAATTGAAAGGCCCATTAGCACAGTGTTAAACCACAATATAAAATTAAGAGCTTTATAGAATCCCTCACAATAGGAGTCCCTGTACCAAATGATTGTCATTACTACCCATTACAGAAAGAGCCCAAATGAAGAGCTATTTAAATCGGATAAAAAATGTTGCCCCTTTCACTTAACGTGGGGGTCGGTTAGCTGATTTTTTTTTTTTTCAATTCATAGTTATGTATCCAGACATGTATTATGGATAAAGGCAAGCAGTCCTAGAAGTGTTTACGTAAACAAGCTCCAGTTAGCACCAAGAGTGCAATTACGCCAAACTGTATAGGTAATAGTGCTCCTCAAAATCCGAGGGGAAACTTTTACTTTCCGGGATGAATTCAGAATTAAGAGAGTGTGGGGCTTCAATCGACAGTGTGGAAAATGTGAGAAACAGGAGATATCTGTCCTTATCCTGCAAACGACCTACAGCTGACGGGACCGCACTCCGTTCCCTCGGGACTCACCCTTATCCGTGGCCGTTTTAACCACGCCGCCTTCCGGATAGTTCTTCGGGACATCAGAGAACAGATCGCCCTGTCGAACAAACGATCCACAATATTCACTGCCATTTGGTCTGGCATGGAAAAACTGGCTATTATAGCAAACAGGAGAAAATAAATAGCTCTTTGATATTTTTAAAGTCCTGAAATTTGGGGGCTAGTCGCATTATTTTAAACACTGTCGTAAACCTCACACGCATTCATTTAACTACAAATTTGTTTTAGACAAATTGCAGCTATTCAAAAATATGACACTTAACAATGGAGCGAATCTCAGAAATCGCGAGTTTGCTACAGAACTTGATGCCACACTGTAGCGATGAGACAACACGTGGGTCATTTCCCAGTGCTGGGGGATTGAGTCTTCATCTGGGCAGGCTAATCGTGTCTCTTGTCATGGGGGGCGTTCTAAAGGTGTGTGTGCACGCGCAAAACACGTAAAATGTAGAAAATGTACCTGCCACGTGGGGAGAGATCCGATCACAAGAACTTAATAAACTTGACGTTAGCGACCACTCACCTCGTCGTCGTCGTCGAACAAGCCAGTGCCACCGCTGAAAAGGCCGCCCCTCCCACCGAATGGGGAGAATTCCTCATCCTCCATGTCGGGAGGTTTGAACAGGTCATCGCTGTCGTCCACCGCTGTAGAAATAACACCGAAATTACATTAACACTGCTGCTTATTCTCAACCAATGACATAAGCTTTCGCATTAAAACGTTTATTCTGCATAATGTGGCAAGATATTGGCCCAGATTTCTACTAACCAAAACTACCAGGTTCAAGTGTTCTAGATAATATAATATACTTATAAAATTATATGCAGTGTATTTTAGAGCACTCAATTTTATTCATTTATCCTCTCCCTATTCAAATGTTTATTGTGTGGAGCATATTGCCTCTCGAATCCACACTTTACTAAAGGAAGCTGTTATTCCTACAAGTTAACTCAGCATCCCGCTTATTCAGTAACCATGGACATTTTCGGTAGACCCCAGGTAGAGTGAGGTCTGTGGCACGCAGCAGGGAGCCACGCCCTCAGGCCCGGGGGAAATCCCCGAAATGATGTGAATCTGAATGCAAGTCCACTGATAGTAATCACACTCAGGTGACAACAATCAAAGACTGTTCAAAAGTTCCAGGAAAGGCTGCATACGAGAAGGAGGGTAAACCGGAAAAGTCTGGGCCGGTGTTGGTGAGCTTTGTGTTTGTGGGTAACATGTTTAAACAGCTTGAGTTTAGTTTTCCCCGGAAAGGGAGCTTTTGGTCGTAGTTAGCTCCAAGTTAGGTTTGTTTTCTTTTATGGTGATAAAATCGTTTGTTAGGACCATGCCAAAATAAAGGCGCACACCCTCCCCCTGTGTCTCCAGCCGCTCTCAGACCGGGCCCGGGTGTGCTTCAAGGTCACAACTGCTGAAAGAGTGCTTAAATCCCCATTGGCCGAGACGGATGGCATAGAATGACAGGCATGCATCAGAACCCAGAACCTGAAGTGAACACCTGAATTTGGATCACTATGATACACAGAGAGGCTTTTGTGCTCCTACCCTGGGCCTTTTCAGCCTTCGACTCCCTCTTCCCTTTAGACTTCTTTGTGGAGGACGGGGCAGATGTTAACGCTTTAGAAAGCAATGACAAAAGCACACAAAATTAGCAAGCATGCACAAAAACAAGGTGAATGCGAGAGTGACGGAAAAAAATTCAACCAGTGCATGCAATAGTAACAAAACTAAAATGCAAAAACACTCACTTTGAACGGAGTGCATTACGTTCCTCACTAGATCAACTCTAATTCATATCGCAACTCATTCAGTTTCTGCTTGGTCAAAAAGTGCAGTCGTGTACATTCAATTAAATGAACGGCAGGGGATGACTAGAAACGGACTCACGGGAGCGGTCCACCTCTGGTTTGCTTGCCGTGTCCCCTTTGATCCGGGCTGCAAGCTCATCCGCAAAGGATGAGGGACCAGCAGAGCTCTGGCATCGACAAAACAAAAAGACAGAATAATACAATCCGAGAGTTATCCTGCCCTCAACTGGATCTGACATAGTGATACCCAAAGGGCTAACAGTTTACCTACGGACAGGGTTTTACCTTTTTGTCATCTTCATCATCCTCTTTATCCGATTCACCGAATATGTCCGAGTCATCCTCTTCGTCGTCTTCTACATCCTCTTCGTCACTCATAACGGATGACTTCTGCAGGTTCAAGAAATGAATCCTTGATGCTCTAAACGGAATTGAGGCGGCCAGCGGTCTATAGCGTTAACAACGTAAATTGCATGGCATAAAGCTGTGCAGTGCGAGCTCTGGGTTTAACATAAGCCAGACCCGCCCCTGCTTTTCCCTTACATATGCAGGGCCGTGGTGCGCCAAACAAAGTCCTGCCATTTGAACTCACTTTCTTTACACTTCCTTGGCCTTCTTCGTTCTGGTCAAAGTCATCGTCAGACTGCTGTCAAATCCAAGAACAGACACCAGCTAAATTACAGTGACAATTATTTACAGTCTCTGAATATGATCAGAATTACAGAGACAAGCATATTTACTGTCTCTGAATATGATTAGAATGAACAAGTTTACTGTATTGTATTGGTTTGCTGAAAATGACATCATGCATAATGGCTATATTAGGCAGAATGTAATGAATTTTTAAATTCCTTATATCATAATCTCCTAACACTTGTATATTTTACTTTATAAATGTGTATTAAATAACAGGTATAGCCCATGGCACATTGGTGATTAACTTCCATATAAAGAGACAGACAAACTTTTAATATCCAATTTCTTGGCTGATTCCATAAAAGCTGATGCCATTGGAACCAACGCTCACATCAATCAAACACAGGGGGCATGAAAATACAGAACTCACATCTTCATCTTTGTCTTCCTCACTGTCTATGACACTGTCACGATCACTGTCCATGGACATTTCTACGAAAAAACTACAGTTTAGTTTCCACAAATTAAGTAACTTTTTAATAAATTTCCATATGAAGTTAAAACAGGCACCAATCCAACTAACCAGAGACATTAGTGTAACACAAAAAAAAAGTTTAAAAAAGCAGAAAATCCTATAAAATATGAAAAGGAAGGTAAACATTAAAAATGGAAACACATTTTAATGCTTATCTTTTTAAAAAATTTTTTAAATAATACATTTTGTTTCTCTACAATCATAATGGGATATACAATCGGTAAGCAAAAATAAAGTCTATTTACAACTCTAAAAGTATATATGCGCAACATGCAGAATGGTTTAAAACCAATAAGAGAAAAATTATCACGATGAAATACAGTGACAACTAATCTGTAAGGACATGCTAACAAATAGATACACCAGTAATCTGTAACGTTGTAATAAAACAACCGCTAATCTATAACAATCCACTAACAAACAGATACGCCGCTAATCTATAACAATCCACTAACAAACAGATGCGCCGTTAATCTATAACAGTCCACTAACAAACAGATACGCCGCTAATCTATAACAAACCACTAACAAACAGATACGCCGTTAATCTATAACAGTCCACTAACAAACAGATACGCCGCTAATCTATAACGATGCGCTAAAAAACAGCCATTTTCTACCTTCACTGGAGAGGTCTCCAAGTCCCACATCATCTTGTTCCATGAAGAGCTGAGAACCAATCAAGTATGGTAATGGCCGGTCAAGGTACAGATCCTGAGGGCACAATACAGAGGATATCAACAGACAAAGGCACAAAACAACAGCCATACATTAAGAGTGTTTATGCATTCTGGAAAGCTCATACAACCTGAAAGAGAAGGGCTCTGTCACAAAGAGGACAGGTGCCTCTAAACTCAGAGCTCAGCAGGTGAGGGTTTCTCTCTGTACCTTGGGCTCCAGTATTGGTTCGACTCGATCAATAGCCTCTTCATCCTCAGAGTCCGAGTTTCCAGCCTTGATGTCTAGCTGCTCGAAGGCGGACTCCAAAACCCTCAGGCCGTAGTTCACGGCCTCTTGTACTTTGGGGATCAGTTCTGCCTCCTTTTGCTCGCGCGTCTTCTCCTGTAAAACCAAAACACTTCTAAACCACAGTGTACTCCAGGCCAAGCACGGCCGGTGAGATCCCCGTGAGTGAGGAGCAGCCAGGGGGCCCTTCGTGGGACGGTTTACCTGCTCAGGCTGCCTCTCTGCAGCCTCTGGCTTTGGCGTCCCCTCTTCCACCTCCTCGTCATACACCCGCTGAGGAGTAAAAAACAAGACGGATCAGAAACCTGGGAGTTGTATCTCCAAAACGCAGACACAAAAGCCAAAAGTAACCCACACAGGCTAGATAGAGTCAGTTACGAGCATCGATTTACAGGTATGCTGCGGAAGCCATTTCCTTAGTTACTACTTTCCCTGTTACTTATAAAGATATTCATAAGAGACAACGTGTTCCTCTCTCCCAACCATATTTTGTAAAACGAGGAAATAACGTCCAACTTAACATGCCAAACCACAACCAACATGAGTGTCCACGCTAGCAGCGGACTGTCTGCGGTGTAATGGAGAGACGTGGCAGGACCTACGTTCTCGATGAACTGCGTGTTGGAGAGCATGAGGAAATCGTTGAAGACCGAGTGCAGGCAGCAGTCAGTCGCTTTGGTGTCACGGATGAGCCCATCCAGCTGCTTCTCAATCTCGTGGGTCCTGGATAGCATTCTCTGCGAGAAGTCTTGGAGGAACAGGAAGAGCTACGGAGACAGTAAAAATGTAAATGTCACGCATCTTGTCCTTCTGAAAGCTCAGCCTGAGAAAGTGTGAATCGAGAGTCATCTCCAAGGTACCGACTGTTTTGGACATGTGGAGATAAAATAACAGCGAGCAGAGCAATTAAGTTTTCATCCTTAACTAATCATTATTAAATAGGTTGTCCTAAAGAGTGCTACACGCTCAAGATGAATATCCTGGCAGCACCAATATCAATCATTACGACACCATTTCAGGATTAGTTCTTGGGTATATTTTTCAGTGGTCTACTGAACAAATGATTAATAAATATGAGGATGAGCTGCATGATCAACAGAAATACTACAATTTTATGAGTTTTCTTTCCTTAGACATTTTCATTACTTTTTATCCCAGACATGAAAGGATCTGGAATTCTTTCTGCAAATATTGTGCGGTATATACGGGTGAAGTTTTGAAAGTCTCTCTCTGTATAAGAACAAATAAAATATTGGATCCAGACCTACCTGCTTCTTACCGCAGGACATTAAACTTCAATTTAAACACGATTGTTTGGTTTCAGTAATTTCTTAGGTAATGTTAAGCATCAAAGGACAGGACAGATCGAGGTACTGACAAGGGAAAGCGTCACCTACAGATTGCCAGCATCTGATGGCTTGACAGCTCTAAACCCAAGCAAATGTGGCTATTTATCTCACCCCAGAATCAGCTGCCAGCGACCAGTTGGCACTGGTCTTGCGTATCTCGTCCAGAGACCAGGGTCTCTCCCACACCTGCTCCACCTCTTCATTGTGCACACAGGTTCCGTTAGCCACTGTATAAGGCAGGCCGCTCATCTGCAATACACCACCCAAAGCCTTTAAAATAATTCTTATTACAGCACTCCTCACACCACACGTAAAGAGAAAAAAGGCTTCAAGGATCTTCCACATATCACAGACCTACTTTTCTATATGACAAAAAAGTCAAAAATAAAATAAAATTAAGGGATATGTGTAATCATACCTAGAGAAGCCACTTACGTTACAACTTCTCTTTATGCTGCTCTCTTAATAAATATAAATAATAATAATAAAATAACGCACAATTGTACCAATAGTTAAACCAATAATTTAATTTAAATCGATACAATTGAAGTCTGGACATACTTCCATCAAGCTTTGGTTTAAATAACATAACCCCAGTGTTGTTCTGGGATTGCACGTAATATATATATAATTAGCGAGAGCTATCTAGCTACTTGGATTCTAAAACTTTAAAAGAACAATTAGGTGGCTTATTGTGTTTAACATAGAGATTGACGGTTGTTAACAAAGCACCCCGTTAGCTATTGCCTTTAAATAAAAAAATTCAGGGGAAAAAAAACATGAATGTACAACGAAAAATAACGTTTTGTCGTTGCAAGCTAAGCTAACCAGTTAGCCGTGCTGGTAAGAACGAAGAAGGATACATTTTCGATTGCTTAAGACCTGTTTCTCACCTTAAATATTTGTCCTCAGTAACGTTTCGTCGAAATAATTTACGACTGCTAACTCAATTTACAATGCTCTCTTGTGCTAAAAGTCAAATCCAGACTTGCATGTTCTCATCGGTGCTTTGACAGATCGGCCATGTTAAGTCTGCAGGGAATCAGCTGATTCACGAGTCACCTGACAGAAATGTGAGATAAGGTATGTAAACAAAAAGGCACTAGAACAGTAGACGCAAACTACAGCATATGAAGCATGTTAAGGAACGTTGGAATTGCAGATAGGAGCAGTCATCTTGGACTGCGTAAGGATGGAGCACTTATTTATTTTTATTTGGCCAAATTAAGCAATTTCATTGATACATTAAAAAAATGCTCAAAATCTTATTTATTGTAACATGAGGGTTAAAAGAGTGACACTCTACACCGCATTAATGAAGAGTTCCAAGGTAAGTCAAACGAGAATCTGTGATTTTTTACCCTTACATGTGGCTGTACTGCACCCCTTCAAAAGAAGTTGAAACTTGGAGCAGCACATAATCTTACATCTATCCATGCGTTTTTCATAATTGTCCATTGTAATGTATGATTTGTAATGTATGAGTATATTTATAAATTGGTTATGGTCGCCTGTTTCAACATACAACCCTGTCTCCTTTCACATTTAAATTAAGATTTAGTAGACTTGCCTATTGAGTTATTTAAAATTAGGGCATACAACCAGATAAAAGCAGTTAAGCAACAGTTTTAGTACATTATAAAATCATCGCATAATGCCGTAGTCCTAGAGTAAAAACTCAGCTTGAAGTAAATGTAGTTGCTGTTATCTTTATTCCGTAGAGCAAGAGATATTTTCCTTTGGCAGAAAATTATTTGCACGCAAATTATTTGGCATATCTTGAACTCTAAGCTGTTCTGTATGGTGTTCTTTATATTTGGACTTTTACTTTGAAGAACGTCGTCCTTATATCCTATGGAAGTGTAGTTTAGTAACCCTTATTGTGGCCTGTGCATTTTTAAATCGTTCTGTACTTAATATATTTGTACTTAACACACGTTATTCGATTATCGTATATTTAGACTGATATTTAACTTTGCATTTTTAATATTAAGTTTGTTCTCTTATCTTTACTGGCAGGCGCATATCAGATTGTTTCCAGAACGGGGTCCTGCTGGTAAAGGTTATGATCGCTTTTTTATGAGTTGCAATTGAGTTGGGCAGTGTCTCCTTTGGTTCGTCCTCTACTAGCCCAAGCGAGGAGTTCCCTGCGGCGGTGCAGCGCTAGAAAGTGCCGAAAATAGCAGACGTTTGTCTCTTCATTTCGTATCGGTAAGCAGTAATATTGAGCCAAAATTATGTTAGACCATTAATAGTTACTCGATATTAGATATTACTTAAATCAGGATCACTTGTCATATATGAGCCCTTTGTCCTATTTCCACTTGGTAATCTAGCTAGATTTAGTTAATTTTTTTTTAAAAAGGCTTAAATATGGCATCTTAATGACTGATAATGCTTTGAAGGTGCTGGCGACATTGCACACTGAAAAATGAAAGCCCGGGCTGCGCTAACGTCTTTCACCTAACCGGCTTCCTGATCTTGTTATTGCGCAATTTGACTAGTTTGGGTTAAACCGTGAGCAAATTATCGATAAAATGCGTTCTATAGTTGCAACCCTTCTACTTGTCAAGCCATAAGTGTTTGAAAACATAATGGGAGAGCATAGTAACGAGCCATAGTTTAGAGACGTTGCATAACAAAAATGGCATATATGTAGCTATTTCGCTAGCTCTGGGTAGACAGCCTTTAGCTAAGTAATTGGCCTAGCTCATAAGTATTTTTAGGTCGATTGGCTTAAATTTGATTTAATGATGGTGATTACAACCGGTTTTCATTGTTGCAAAATGTTGGAAAAATGGAAGGATTATCGGGCTGAATTGCTTTTAGAATATAATCAAAGCATGCACGACCTTGTTGACCGGTACAGCAGTAATGTGTGTTACACAATAATCTGTTCATGTCGGCATAAATGGCCAGGCTCCAAGAGGGTAGTGTTGATGTCGGCAGTATGAATTCAATGTGGCCAAATAACGAAAATGTTAACATTGTCGTGTTTTCTTTTTGTTTTGTTTTTTTAACCTTTCAAGTGAAAATAAAAACGAAAGGCGAAACTCGAGCACCTTATGTAATTGTCACCAGTCGTAGTGTTGAAAGCATGAGGTATTTGTAATGAGCACTGCATTAGGTCGGGTGACCTGTCACAAATAGTTAGGGTCTAGCTGTGACTTACGAATTTTGAATGGAGAATTTAACTGCATGGGTAATTCTGTGGATGTTTTGATTTTCTCATCCGAAAGCTCTCCTTCGGTGTTGATCATTGGTGCAAGAACTGATCTTGTAACCAGGGTACCTTGGTTGCCTACATTTTCTCATTAACTGCATGGATAATGTATAAAAGTTATGAACATGCAGCATTATGTGTGAAAAATGGAAGGAAGGAGCCTGACTGCTTGTCATTTAAAAGCAGGTATATTTTTATCTTGCTTGGTAATAAAGTCCGCCTCCTTAAAGCTGTTTGCAGTCTATAAGGTTGTGGTTTGGTGCTCTAAATGCCCGGACAGTGATTCATGGTGCTTTGGGGCAGGTCACAGTTCAAGTGAGTGGGAGATTGACAGCCCTGTGTGTATGAGTCAACCACGCCCATACCTGTATGCTTTAACACACGATGGGTGAATCTAGACCTAAATCTTAAGCCTTATTTGCTTTTTTCCATTAAAGGTAGAATGGATATTCCTCCATCTTATGGTGACCTTGGAAAATCTGCCAAGGACATCTTCAACAAAGGATATGGTACTGTATCTAAAGATGACTGGGACACATAGTCATGATAGGAAACTGGCATGATGACATTAGCATGCTAATAATGTGTCCTAGGAACATAAGTTAAGATTAATGCCCTAAGCCTTCTGGGTCACATTTCCTATTGGCATTTGGGGCATTATCAGTAAGTCATTCATGATAATCGTTATTGCTGATGAAAATTCAAAGTTGGTGGCTTTTATGACACTGGTCCCCCATTCAGTAGAGCCTCTTTGCCATTGGTATCTTGCTTTTGAGTCACGAAGGAAACCCTCATTAAATGAGGTTGACTGCGGGTTAGGTAACAGGATCCTTGTCAGGAGTATTAAGGGTTGTTTGTTTCTAATTAATCTTAAATCCCTGATCTCGTGAGTTAGCGACAAGCTTAAGTATGAGCACATACCTGGGTAGTATTTCAGGTCAACATGTATGCATAGTTTTCAATAATATAATCTGTATTCTGGAGCCTTTTCTAGCGCTACATTACTCAGTAATGTAACCACACTGTAGATTTTACTTAGAGAAAACATGCAATTTTCCATAGCCATTTTGGTGGTATTTCCCGTCAAACATGCTCCACCTGTTAACTCTTAAGAATGTCTGTTATGTCTTAATCAAGCTGTCCAATTGTTAAATCCCCCCCCAAGGTTTTGGAGTGGTGAAACTCGATGTCAAAACAAAGTCTGCCAGTGGTGTGGTAAGGTTATATGATTAATTTGCTTAGGGAAAAAGCTAAATTGACTCGCTTAACAAACCATATAAATGCAATGTGGAAGTAATGCTATTGGTCCAAAAGGATCGGTGCCAGTTAAAAAAAAAAAAAAAAAATTATATGGCCCTGTAGGATTTGTAGTATTCCATTCTAGATACTTATGCAGGGTAACTACAACAGGTGCTTCAGTGTCACACGCCTTCACGGTTACTTTCCGAAGTAGGTTTTAACCCCCCCCCCCCCACTTAGGTTCCTAATTCCTTTTAAAGCTTAATTTGGATACTTTTTAGTCTTTGTAATTATTGTAAACCTTCTGTTGTTAATGTTTTGACTTGTTGTAACAGGACCAAAATGTCTTCTTACCCTGTGCAGGAATTCAAAACCTCTGGTTCCTCCAACACTGACACCAGCAAAGTTGTTGGTAGTCTTGAAACCAAATACCAGAGGCCGGAGTATGGACTGACCTTTACAGAGAAGTGGAACACTGACAACACGTTGGGAACAGAGGTTACTGTAGAAAACCAGGTGGGTAAATTGTATTGCATTATAAGGTAAATGAACATTGAATTGCATCGCTTTGGATTTGGCTGTGAGAACTGCTTTTCGTTTTTCTTTCTTTCTAGATTGCCAAAGGCTTGAAGCTGACTTTCGACACAACTTTTTCGCCAAACACTGGGTAAAGCTGTCCAGTGAATCCCTTAAAGGGTTTAAATGGCAAGGGTGGGGTGCTAGCGTTAAGGATTTCTTGGGAGAGTGTCTTTTAAATAAATACAATTTATTTTTTTAAATTTCAATTTTACAAAAAGATTGTGAGGAGATAAGTAGAAGTTTTTAGGTCTATGTGTTGGTCCCAAACCTTTTACTACCCTCTCTTTCAGTTCGTGTTTCCTTGGGTCTGTTAAATCTTAAGCTCTGCCTTGAATAAACTAACACTATATTGGCATTTTCATCCTATAACCAGCAAGAAGAGTGGAAAGGTTAAGACGGCCTACAAGCGCGAATATGTCAATCTGGGTTGTGACGTGGACTTCGACTTTGCCGGACCGGCCATCCACGGGGCGGCTGTGGTTGGCTACGAGGGCTGGCTTGCCGGGTACCAGATGACCTTTGACACAGCCAAATCCAAAATGACGCAGAATAACTTTGCTGTGGGCTACAAGACCGGAGACTTCCAGCTGCACACTAATGTGTAAGATTGCTATGCTTATAAAGCCTGTGGATTTAACTTGCTTTTAAATTTTCTGCCGTAGCCGTGTTAATGCTAATGAAAAATGTGTGAAATCATTGATCTCTTGGGGGGGGGGGGGGGGGGGCGGGGGGGGG
>JAOVYW010056285.1:0-14356 GCA_025775045.1 Hiodon tergisus | reverse complement strand
AACGCTCACCATCATCCCATGAAAAGCAACTTGTGAAAACTCTCACCATCATCCCATGAGAACAAACCAGTGCAAACCCTCACCATCATCCCAGGAGAACAAACCAGTGCAAACCCTCACCATCATCCCAGGAGAACAAACCAGTGCAAACGCTCACCATCATCCCATGAAAAGCAACTTGTGAAAACTCTCACCATCATCCCATGAGAACAAACCAGTGCAAACTCTCACCATCATCCCATGAGAACAAACCAGTGCAAACCCTCACCATCATCCCATGAGAATCAAACTGTGCAAACCCTCACCATCATTCCATGAGGACCCAGAACCAGACCTTTGCCAGACAACCAACTTCCTCAGCAGCCAATTTTCTCAAATCATCCAGATATCTTAAGCTTTTGGAGGCTGGTTTACCAATAACATTCTCTGTTATACATGCAATCTATTTCTATAAAAACAAAAATTAGGTCATATTAATTTGGAATTTGGATCATAGCAAATTGTGAAGGAGATCTGTTGGACAAACACTGTATTGTTTTAAAGAAACAGCTATTCCCCAGGCTGCTATTAATTATTTATAACCTGAAAGTTTCACAGTCTAACGAGTTTCCAGATTGGATTCATAAGTTATAATCTTAGCGATAGATAGATAGATGGACCCGTGGACTCCACTAGACCTCTGAAGGTGTGCTGTGGTATCTGGCACCAAGACGTTAGTAGCAGATCCTTTAAGAACCTATAAGTTGCATGAATCGGACTTGTTTGTCCAGCACATCCCACAGGTGCTCGATTGGATTGAGATCTGGGGAATTTGGAGGCTAAGTCAACACTTGAACTTGTTGTTGTGTTCCTCAAACCATTCCTGAACCATTTTTGCTTTGTGGCCGGGCGTATGCGGCTGAAAGAGGCCAATGCCATCAGGGAATACCATTGCCATGAAAGGGTGTTCATGGTATGCAACAATGCTTCGGCAGGTGGTACGTGTCAAAGTAACATCCACATGACTGCAGGTTTTCCCAGTAGAACATTGCACAAAGCATCGCACTGCCTTCGCCAGCTTGCCTTCTTCCCATAGTGCATCCTGGTGCCATGTGTTCTCCAGGTAAGTCATAATGTTATGGCTGATCGGCGCACAATAGTTTGCTTCATTCAACTTTTATTAACATGTTTAGGCCAGGATCAACACCAAATCGGTTCACATCAAGTAGGCTTAGTCCCATGTGATTATGCCACAGTAGTTATACAGTCATGAACTTGGCTCATATAGTTATACGGCTTTATGACTTCGGCACCATCTAAAAGCTTGACTCTTGTCAGTTTCTGTAACTAGCTGTAGTAAACCAGCAGCCGGCTTGGAATTCACGCAGAGCACATACGTGAGCATGGCCAGAGCCTAAAGATTTTATTATTACTCAAACAAATCAATGTATATTGAGTAGCTCATTTATCTTTCTTAATACAATAAAATAATGTATAAATAAATTAAAATAAAAAAGAATAGAAAGTATGAGTTACCGTGATATTCACGATACTCATTTATAAATCCATAAAGTGCACCTGCAGTGTGGAAAAGAAATGGTATTTGGTCCTTATTCCAGTGTGATATGTGTGGGGCCAGCAGAAAGCTGTTCTACTGGTTAGCATGCGATCTGTCTTTGGTCCTTATTCCAGTGTGATATGTGTAGGGCCAGCAGAAAGCTGTTTTACAGGTTAGTATGCGGTCTTTCTTTGGTGCTAATGGGGTCTCAATTCACTCGTACACAATACACCCACGCACTCACTCAACTATTCAAACACTCTCTTACTCACTCTGTCACTCGCCCACCTATTTACTCAGTGGTATACTCAGATGGGCTGCCGTTGGGTTTTGGAGTGTTTGCTCAAATAATCCTGGGAGAGGACATTGGGGAGGGGGTGGAGATTTTGAAGAAGGACAAAGAAGAAAGAGAGAACTGAGAGGAAACAAGACAGAGACGAATAGACAGGGAGAGAGAGAGCGTGCGCGGGAGACGCTAGTCATTTCAGCAGATACTCTGAGTCATATCTGTGAAACGGAGGGAGAGAGCATCAGCACAAGGGGGGAACGGAGCAGGCTAACAGGCTAATGTTCTCCACACTGCAACTCACCCAGCTGCGTTTTCCTTTTAAATTAATCATTTTATTTATTGGAAAATCATTCATGAAAATTGCTCTTCAATTTTAAACAAGCTGTGGAAAAACTACAAAAACCAGATTTTTTTTTAATCACTTGAGTTCAGTGTAGTTTTCACACAAAATAGTTATTTTTACTACTAAATTCACCAGTTCACTCACTAACACATGCATATCAGACTGAGTACACAATGTGACATTAACTACAATAATCTTTCCACTATTCTTTCCTGATTTTTTCCTGATTCCACAATCTCTTTCCTTTTCCCTTCCCGATTCCACTCTCTTTCCTGTTCCTTTCCAGATGATACTCTTGCACGTGCAGATGATCACACTGAGAGAATGTTAAATATGATCTGCTGACATCTTGTCCCTTTGGTTTTAAATCACAGAGCAATAAGGCACCAGCACTGCAGAAACCGAACTAGCATATTTTAAACTGCACAGTAATGATCCATCCATTTTCAAAACCACTTATCCTAGTGAGGCTTAGGGGGACGCCAGAGCCAATCCCAGCAGGGATACACCCAGGATAGGACACCTGGGCAACACACACACACACACACACACACACACACACACACACACACACACACACACACACACACACACACACACACACACACTCACACTCACAGCAATTTAGCATGGCCAATGAACTTAACCCGCAAGTCTTTGGACGGTTGGAGGAAACCGGAGGTAACCCACGTGGACACGGGGAGAACTTGCAAACTCCAAACAGACAGGCACCCCGAGCCAGGACTCAAACCCACCACCCTGCTGTAATTATATGTTATTTCAGGGTTCAAATTTCTTCACTGACACTGAAGAACTAAAACAGTGAAGTAAGCCGTCGTTAAAAGAAAAAGCCCAAACTCAGACTTCTGTTCCCACAAACACATAAAAAACACTTCACAATATGACACCTCTCACACCAAATGCCGCTATGGGGAAAAGTTATTTTAAATAAACACTGGTCCAACTGCCGAGGTCACAACACAGGAAGCCACAGCAGGAATTCTGTCAGGAGACACTGCAGTGTCAACGACAGTAACCACAGGAAAGATAGACAGCGTTACATTGGATCGCGCACACAGCAGTAATTGTCCCCACCTGGGGCAGCAGTAATTAAACTCGGGCCACATCAATTAATCTCACACACACACACGCGCACACACACACACTCACGTAACCACAAACACACACACACACACACACACATACACGCACGCACGCACACTCACACATACCCCCCCCCCCCCACACACACACACACACACACATATACAGCAGTCTGCAGGAATCAGAATCGCAGATTGCAAACAACTTCTTCAATTCCTCACCCAGTGGACTACTTGAGAAACCGGATCATTTTCTGGCCCTCAAGGTCAAGGAGCCCTCCAAAATGGGATTTTGGGATTTTGTTCACACTATCATATTTTACAGCTAAATGTAATTGCTCTAAGACGTGGGATTTTTAGCCCCTATTTATCCCTCAATACGCCTCTTCAGTAGCACTGCTTTAATATCACTCTTGTTGGCTTGTGGTTTTTAAATGAGAATCCAGTTTCAACAAACTGAAGACACTTTCAACGGGAAAAAAAACGAATAACCCCATACATAACCAGAGAATGGCAAATTGAAGAGAATGGGCGGCTCCTGCTCTGATATAAAAGGCACAGCATCCACATCTGCCAGGATCTCTCCATCTGCACTCCTTTATTCACATGAAAATAGACAGCAAATTTAGCAAAGATGGAGGCAGGGTTCAGAGACCGAATCCAGTTCCTCTGTTCTTTTCCCAGCGTTTGGCTTCATGTGGCCAGAAAGGGCATCAGTGTTTCTGTTGGCAATACAGTGCTGAATACAAACTACACCAACAGTACAAGCTCAGCTCAGCATATACGATTGGCAGCTTGTGCTGAGAGGAGACGTCGCAGGTTGCAGTGATCCAGTGCAATATAATATGGCTTCTGTCTGTCCCACACCCATGTTATGGGAATCCATGGATTTAGAAGACTGTCAATGACAACTAAATGAAGAGGAAAGAGTCGACATTCTCTGAAAATCTCCAAAGGAACCCCATCAATGCACTGAAAAGACAGATGAAGTAAGGGTGAACCGTCGCCGTCAGAGAGGATATCCTTCACAGTTCACCTGCCGCCCCTACGTATATGTCACCACAGGCTTCGCAGTGAAATGAGAGAAAAAGAGAGACCAGCTGGTGCTAAGAGAAGCCCAGAGGGGACAGACTGTGCTCACACTGTGTTTTACAGGAGGTTCGAGACGGAGCTCCAGAATATGTGGAGTGGGATGTCCAGAAAAAAATCAAAAGACCAATAGATAAATTGTGCTCAAAAACAAGGACAATAATGATTTATATATAAATACAGTAGAACGGTGGTCTAAAGGTTTGCCTTATATTGACTCCACACGTTTCAGAACTTCCCTTACAGGTCCAATGATGTTTAGATCTGGAGTATGGGGAGACCATGTGAAAAGTGTCTGACTTCATCCAGGTGTTCATTGACCCACTCTTTTGAATCCATTTAGCAGTGTGTAGGGAGACAATATGGGAACATATCTCTGGTGCACCTGGTCACCTAAAAAATGACTTTCTATGCTTTGCACCTCTCCCATGTGGCTTTCACATATTACGGTGTTGGTTTTTATATATATGCTGGTAATTATTGTTAATATTAATTTTAAGTAAAGGTGTTTTTTTCATTTTGTTTTCAGTATTTTGTCTACAATTTTATTCTATGGTAACCAATTAAATAAACCAACTCCCACGGACACAATAGGAGACAGTGGGAAAATAATAATAAAAGAAATAAAACCATACACGTTAGAATAGAAATACTACCCTCACCAATCTCACAAATACAGCGATAGCAGCAAGGCTAGTATATAATACATTTTTAGTATATAAGTATATTTATACTTATATATAATACATATAAGAGTATATAATACATTTTTCAAAAAGATTTTTAAGATCAGCTCATTTCTCAGAACATTTTGCTAGCGTGGCAGCATTGTTGTTAGCTTGACCAAAGAAAAAGAAAAAAAATAAACACATATATTTTGGACCAAAGTTAAACAGCATATGGGAAAAGACCTGCCCCAAACACGTACACCATATAAACCAAGCAATCCAATTGGCTCCAGAGAGACAGAGAGTCCCTCTCAGCAAGCTCATCTCTAGGATAAATGGAGGAACACACACTGATACGCCATCTGTCACCGGCACAGGGTGACTGCGGGGAAAAGAGAGGGGTGAAGAAGAGCAGGAGAGAGCATGGGAGGAGAGGGGGATCGGGCAGAGTGCAGAGATCGGGGCGGAGGAAGGCATGGTGGTGGTGGAGAAGAGTAGGAGAGAGCATGGGAGGAGAGGGGGATCGGGCAGAGTGCAGAGATCGGGGCAGAGGAAGGCATGGTGGTGGTGGAGAAGAGTAGGAGAGAGCATGGGAGGAAAGGGGGATAGGGCAGAGTGCAGAGATCGGGGCGGAGGAAGGCATGGTGGTGGTGGAGAAGGTACTCGGCATTAAAACGCAAGGCTTTTAAATTAGAGATCAGCAGGGACAGGACAAAAGAAACCGGTAGCAAGTGAGTAACATGGCACAGGACATAATCATTTCAAAAGATACATGCATGAGACAGTGGAGATATATGCATGTGACAGGGAAGATATATGCATGTGACAGAGAAGATACATTCAAGTGACAGAGAAGACACATGCATGTGACAGAGAAGACACATGCATGTGACAGAGAAGACACATGCATGAGACAGAGAAGATACATGCATGAGACAGAGGAGATACATGCATGAGACAGAGAAGATACATGCATGAGACAGTGGAGATACATGCATGAGACAGAGGAGATACATTCAAGTGACAGAGAAGACACATGCATGAGACAGAGAAGATACATGCATGAGACAGAGGAGATACATGCATGAGACAGAGAAGATACATGCATGAGACAGTGGAGATACATGCATGAGACAGAGGAGATACATTCAAGTGACAGAGAAGATACATGCATGTGACAGAGGAGATACATGCATGAGACAGAGGAGATTTATGCATGTGACAGTGGAGATACATGCATGTGACAGTGGAGATACATGCATGTGATAGTGGAGATACATGCATGTGACAGAGGAGATACATGCATGTGACAGAGAAGATACATGCATGAGACAGAGGAGATTTATGCATGTGACAGTGGAGATACATGCATGAGACAGAGGCGATATATGCATAATGCCTGAAATAACACTATAGAAATAATCCATAATGAAAGTAAATTAATACGTGTACAACACCAGGCAGCACAAGGCAACACAAGTCGCCCATGGGGAACTGACAGAAAAGCCCTTTAAATAGTAAAGTGTGGCTTCCAGATTTAACACTGCCTATTAAAGCCAGAATGTCTGTCTTGTTATCGGACGCATTTCTCTGCGGAAGAGAGGGGCAATGAGTACGCCAGAGAGAGAGAGAGAGAGAGAGAGAGTGAGAGAGAGAGAGAGAGAGAGAGAGAGAGAGAGAGTGAGAGAGAGAGAGAGACACACCAAGAGGTACATCTTTTGGGGGGGGTTTAACGAAAGGGAATGAAAAGCTCAGAAACAGAGCAACTGGAGGACAGATGCTGCAGTACTTAAATAAAATGATTTAATTGGCCCCGGTCGACTATCTTGAATGACACATTTACTATAGCTAAAAATGGTCATTTGGGCATCATAATTTGACAGTCCAAAATGACAAAACGCTGCACGTCTCAATGGAACACATCATGCGTACATGTGTGCTAAAATGCTTAAAATCAAGGACGGATTTATCAAAAATGTGCACACCACTGATCTGTACGTATTTAATGTGCGTTGTTGATAAATCGCAATTCACACCCAAATACGGACTGGCGCTGTATACACCCACACAAGAACCATCGCAGCAGATTGAATTTCTTCAACCATCTTTTAGAAGGAAAGAAATACAGATGATTTGGATCACCTGTACTTTTTCAGCGCCTTCAATTTTAATGACACATTGGATTAATCAGGTTTATCTGGTGGTTTGAATTAAAACAAGGTAGCTAATTCGATTTGTGTTCGGTACTGTAAGCCTGATGTTGTAGTCTAACTGTCTCTCTCTTTATTTACCTGCCGGTCACTAACGGTTTTCCCCATACAGAGTTCAGTGAACATAAATCGAATTAAATATCGATTTTTTTTCGAATTCTTAAATAGAATCATGTCACTCAGTTGTATTGAACCGACAATCTGCAATTTCGGGTGAAGCGTAAATAACGTCAGTTCTGGTAACATAAAACCATACACGCTAGAACCGAAATACTACATCTCTACAGTCACCATAATCTTAATCTTACCGTAATCTTAATTGCAAGCACAGGCTTTATTTAATTTGGGATGCTTTGGCAGTTTCGTTTGTCACACTTCACAGTAACTCATAGTAGTCTGCTAGAGACACCCAGCAAAACTTAACCCTGTTAAACTCATTATGTAAGATGTAAAACTGACAGTCAACAATCAGAAGGAAAACAAGGTTAGTCTCATTACAAACCTAATAATAGCAACAACCCTATGGTATAAGGTGCTCCTACCCCTGCCCTACCCTGATTGCACTGAACAGCCAATAGCTTGGAGGTTTAGGAACTGACCAGAAAGTGGCACTTTAATAGTACATTTCTCCATTTTAGTAAGAGTATGAAAGATGGACCCGGAATCTCACATTCATGAGCGCTTATGTCTTATGCTTTGAATGTTCCCTGGGGCCAAAGATGAACACGTGGCTGAATGCTGCTGCTTGGCACAAGGCAGACCTGCCTCCCTGCACTAGGGTCTCCTGGAGGTGTGAGGAACCTCCCAGGAAGCAGGGCAGAGGCTCAACAAAAAGCCACTCTGAGTCACGCTTAAGATCCGTGGAGCGAGAGAGACCGTGAACCATCGGCGTCACTACGCTTGCTTAGCGGAATTATTCTCGCCTCTTGTTGCTTTGGTTACTTCACAGCATGCAACCTGCCGTAGTCCTTCTATTTCCACAAAATCTTTCATTTAGGCAGTTTTCCAAAGTCGGTTCTCGTACTGGAAATGTAGGACGCTTAACGCACGCACACACACGCACACACACACACACATATATACATACATACACAGACCTTCTCCCTGATTTCCCTCTCACACACTCCCACACAACTCTCTCTCTCACCCTTCTTTTTCTCTACCCCCCCCCCCCACACACACACACACACACACACACACACACCAGCTCCTAATACTCCTTTCTTTTCACTCTTACACAATTACACAATTAATGAGATGTATTTTGCTTGGAAACGTGTGGTGGTTTTTATCCCTCCTCCTCCTCTCCTAGGCCTTCTTCCCACACACTCCCTTCCTCCGTTCCGCATTTATGTTCCGTATCCGTAATTCAGCTCAATTTTCTCCTCTCCTCAACTTCTAGAATCCTCTCTTAACTCTACCCCTCACATTCTCTCTAATATATTTATGCAAACAAATTTAACTTGCTAGTAATCCACCCACGAGCAAGAGAATCTCATTAATAAGTATGCAGGAATTACATCCATTTGGAGAAGACACATTAAAAAAGGTGGTCCCAGGCTTCCCAGTTTTTAAATACACGTTGGAATTTCTCGAACGTCATTGTCATTTTGTGTGCCTTTGCCAGTCACCCTGGTGTGCAGGAGATTACCTGTTATGTTTCCTATGTACTTTAGTCATACTCCTTTATATCCAAACACAAAAAGCATAACACTAATGACGCTGTGATGCCCAGATACTGACAGGACTCCCAAAGCTATTCTTGTCTAATACAGGAATGGTAAATGGGCTCCTGGGGCAGCGGAGTTGCACTTTTTAAGTAACAATATCCGTCTTATATTCCATACTTACTCTCTGAACACCCTCTCCCTATCTGCCTCGTTCTCCTTCGCTCCCTGTGAAACCAGAATTCCTTACATAAGACTGAGATTTACCAGAGAGGGCGTACTGGTTTCTTTTGCACAATTTATAGAAACATCTCACAATAAAAGCTGACAGCGATGGTGGTAAAACTGTGACCTTCGCACTCCAATGAAACACAGGGGCATCACCCTGTCCGGGCAGATGGCCACTGCTCAGACTTAGCCTTGAGGGCGTATGTCAGGACGGCCCGAAGTCGCTGGGTGCCGACCTCCGTGTCGCTCACAGAAGCGTTCGGGTTCACTCTTTAAGAGGCGATCCATGATGAAAAGTGGGTGCTGAATATACTTATACAGGGTTCTGGTTTCACATCCAAAGCTCCCAATATCATACCGTGCATGGAAATCCAGGCATCTTTAAGAATAGAGTTACTTTGCATCTAATCTGTCATGAAAATACAAAATTAACATCCAATTATGAATAACTCTAGTACACCAGAGTAGCATAAATGTAAGGCAGGGCGGTGTGGACACTGGCACTCATTCAGGGGACACTCAGCTATTATACACACACATACACACAGACACACACACACTCCCTCACACACACTCACAGACTCACACACACGCACACACCCACTCACACACGCGCACACACACACACACACACACACACACTCACTCACACACTCACAGACACTCACACACACTCACAGCCACACGCACGCACGCACACTCACTCACACACACGCACACACGCGCACACACACTCACTCACACACACGCACAAACACACACACACACACTCACACACAGAGTAACAGTTTGGAGCGGATCTCCTGCAACAACACTATTTCTAGCTTGAGGCAGATTTCCACATAATCCTCACTTACTGTAATAAGCAAAGTCTACACTAAACAGACATTTGGCAGTACAGGGTTTTACAAAATGTTGCATTGAAAGTTATATTTTGAACCAGTAAATCCACACAAAATACAGCTTGCTATACAGAGGTGGTGGACATTGCTCTTCACAAAGGGCACAATCTATATTGAAGTTACCATTCTTCTATTAAGGTTGTTAGCTTGTGTAATTTTATTGCTGTGTTGCACTGTTCTTTTACAGTATTTGAATGATACTCCAAAAAAGTGAATGGATTGAGGTTTAAAGTTTAAAAAACAGTTCTAATTGTGATGCCTTGTAAATCCTTATAAAATAAAATAAAATAAAATGCACAACAAATCCATACCAGCACCATTTCTTTTTATATGACCAAATTATTTCAACCTTGACCCTGTGATTTTAATAAAAATATTCAGATAAACCTACCTGAGCAAATGTACATTATCAATACTTATCAAGCCTACTGAATTTAATGTCACTGTCTCTGACAACAAGATTAAAAACATTTTTTTACCAACCAAATTAACAATAAGAAAAGGGAAGTAGTCACACGAAACCCCAAGTTTGAGAAGGGAATACTCTTTTTGGTCAACTTTGACACCAAAGAATTGGATATTTTAGATCATAGTACATTTCCTCAATTGGCAGTGCATAATAAATACCTGAAGATATTTATCCAAGTATAACGCAAAGTCTTATAAAGGATAACTTTATAACTTACAACTCAGCCACCATGTTAAAAACCTACAGTTAACCACTCAGAAACATGACACTAAACAAAAATATCAAAATGAAACCATACAATAAACCAACAAGAAAACTACAGAGAACTTCCCCTCATTGGAACAAGTCAGTTTCAGTTTTCAATCAAATCAGTCAAATCATTGGTATGGTAATAATACTTATCCAAGGAGCACACCACCCCCAACTGTTCTTATTTTTGAGCTGGCAGCTCCAATAAAAATCCCTTATACTAAACTGCAGGACGTCATCATCATCATCAGCAACACCATTATTCTCACCACAGAGCAGCAGAGCTACAGTGCACCAGTGAATAAAGCCTGATGGAAACTCACTTCCTCTGGAGAGTGGTGGCCAGGGTGCTGCTTGAGCCGTCGGCTCGGTCCGATCTTTCCCTTTCGACCAGACTGGATCCGCAAGACAGCCCGCGGGTGAGCCTGGGATGGGCGCGCCTGTCGCGAGCCGGTACCGGAGGAGGAGTGGGGTCAGGGCCGGTACTGTTGTGATGGGAGTTGACAGGAAGCACCGTGGCAGAAGGCAGCTGGATCTGGATAGCCGGACCACAAAGCTCTGAAGCTCGAGAGTGCCGGTCCAGACGCAGGTCCTTGTTCTCCTGGCTCACGCGATCCAGCTGGACCTCCAGCTCCTCGATGCGCCGTCTCTGGGTCTCCAGGAGCGTCTGCTGGCTCTCGATGATGTTGTTGAGTTCCAGGAGGTACTCCACGGCCCGGTTGGGGCTCTCCGGGCTGCCCTGACCTGTTTCCATTTTTAAGGTCTCAATACCTGGTTATTACACGTGTAATAACTCAGGATCGAGCCCAAGTTCTTGGCCCCCCCCCCACTAACAAGTGGGGGGGAGAGGAATTGTGTGGTAGGAAATGACAGAGGCTAAAGCTGTTTCTTTCTAGTTACGGGAGCACTAATAATATCCAGTTCTTTCTGTGTGCGTCCACAGAATCAAAGTTTTCCGTTAGTGTCCCAATCCACACAGTATTATTACTGTAGGGACATTTGAAGAAGGAAATCTGAGGGTAGAGCAGGGAGAATGTTTTTACCCTTTGTTACATCTACAGATCTGATCCAAGGAAGAGAGTACTTGACATATGGTATCAGAGAAATGTCGGCGGGTACAGTGGTAACAGTAAGGAAATCCTAGTTAGGAAGTCTATAGTTTCGGCATTGTGAATGCAAACGAAACAGATATTTAGCAGATATGGAGACTGTTAATAAAAGGTTGGGGATTAGGAGGTCCGAACATTTTTCGGGGTCAGTCATTATATGAACCATCCATCCAGCCACGGGATCACAAAAATCGGGGGAGAGAGAGGAATGAGTGGGGTGACAGAGAAACGTTCTTTACCCCTCTGCGCTCTCCTCTTCTGCTCCCCAAAATGTGCCTCCATAACTGCCGCTCTTCCGCCCCAGCTCCTCCAGCATTCCTTGCACTCCTCTTCGAGACACAACTGTCTGAAACAAAGGAATGAAAGGCAAAAAAAAGGTTGTGTGTATGCGTGTGCTGGTCTTCTCATGTAAAACGCAGGTAGGCATTCATTTCATGAGCATTAAAGAAAAGCACAAGAGGGAGATGTGAGACAGGATCTTTATTGATCTTGGATGATTTTTTGCAATAACAGTGACAAAAAACTGTTTAAAATTCCTCCTTGCTCATTGACACAAAGGAAAAGGCAGGACCAAAGATGTTCAAGTGCGAGTTCGGGTTCCTCATAAGGGAGTGAGCTTTCCTCTTTTCCTAAATTCACTGTTTCCTTATGTTTGCCTAATAAGTGTAAACCAATTTTTAAAGCAATTTCACTCAATAAATTTTAAAATCCATTATAATTATTCTACTGCCTATCTAATAGTAAAAAAAAAAGTTTGTTCTAACCTTATGAAAAAATGAAGGTAGAGAGGGAAAAAGTAATAATGCGAACGATGCGAACTATACTACTTCATTTCTAAATGAGTGAACACTAACGTTAGCCTCTTTCGCTCTCAGTCATCTCCGCTGTCACAGCCGCTATGAAGTTGGATTTTCTTGACCCCACTACCTTTCTCAAGGAGCTGAAAAACAATCCACTCACTTTAACACTCTATTTTTCTATACGCTGTCGTTGTTGATTTTACAGTGCAGGTATTGGACCTGCTGCGCTTCTCCTCCATTTCGTACGGCTAATTGCTCTGTTCATCAGTAAGAATCTCAGTCAGTGGCACGCAGTCTATCTGTCTCTCTTAAACCACTCACTTATACTCCAAAACACGCAGCCTACCACCCGCTAACGATTCATCCCGCGTATCTTTCGAAAAAGATTGCCCCTCAGCTCGGTTCGTGAGGTCAGTATCAAAGAAAGCCGGAAATATCCCCAAGTTCACGTAATTTGTTCTTCACTTACGAGTTGTCCCTTTATCTGATATTCCTCATCACAAAATAGAAGCGAATTTTTTATTTGCGTTTTCACATTTTAAAAAAAATGACAAAAGATGAATACCTATTATCCATAAAAGTTTTGTAAAAACGTGCTGTCTTCCACTGCAGAGAGGAAATTCAGGTAATTCTTAAAAAGTATTTTACTTTACTTTTTAACTTGCACCATTGTAATTTCAACAATGAATAGTTTTTGGTCAATGTTTCTTTTCATTTACCAGTCCACTGCATATGCGGTATCCTTTTCCCGTTTGTTCCTCTGTGTTCTCTCATTGAATCAATAAAACAGCACCGATTTTCTCATCCATCCCATTGCAGTTATGTCCGCGCCGGAAAACGCATGCTATTGAACGATCGACAGCAAAAGTGCTCGTACAAAGTGTCGACTCACCGCCTGGTCAGGAGCTCAGGAGCGCAACCAAAATATCAAAACAGAGGAAACACATTCATACACCGCCCTTAAGAAAATATCTATGATACCATGGTTGGTTAATCCCCATTAAAATATCAACATTATAAATTTTACGATATTCAGTTCTCACAATTTGGACCTTGTCTCCTGCCAAACATTATTAACATACACGAATCAATAACTCATTGTATAAATGACATGGCATTTGCAATATCAAAACCCTTTCTAAATATGTAGAAAAAGCATTTATCATAAAATTTGTCATCTTAGCGTTTGTGAAAAGAAATCGAAGTCAAACTCACACTCGATTCGGCTCGGACACAAGGACGCCAGTGACAGGACTGAGCTTTAACGAGGTCCATTCCCTTGACTGCGCGTCGATTAGTATCGTCGCACCTGCCACCCCGCCGCAAATCAACTGCGCCGCAGACTGCTCAGAATGCGCCTCTGTCCTTCTCGCATGCTTTCTTTTTCATCGTTAACCCCTGACAGGAAGGTAGAGAGTGAAAATAATGACGGAGGTTCAGTTTATTTAAAGTGAGTCAGGGGACTGGCAGTTTTTTTCCTTCGAGTTCCACGACGTTGAATACTGAATGCAACTACGATAATACATTGCCACTTTTTCTGCCATTTTGGCTCCCGCTAACCACTTGTGGTTTTCTTAGGAAGGCTCTCTGTATAAGTACCAGAATGGCGGCGTTTGCGCATCTCTCTCTCTCTCTCTCTCTCTCTCTCTCTCTCTCTCTCTCTCTCTCTCTCTCTCTCTCTCTCTCTCTCTCT
>JAOVYW010056256.1:0-16754 GCA_025775045.1 Hiodon tergisus | reverse complement strand
AAATAACTGAACGGAACGATAATGTGTAAGAATTCCTTTCCCAATGCGAGTGTTTGTTTCCCAACCAAGTACCCCCAATAGCATTTTGGTTTCTGGCAGGCACACATGTTTTTTCATCTGCGTTTACAATGACGTTACATTTCCAAATATCCACGATGGGTGCAAAACCATTTATACCATATTCAGTACAGGCTATTTTTCTACTTAGACAGCCTAATGTAGCTGGGAGAAGAACTTATGACTCCAGCAGAAAACGGTGCACAGTGTTTCGTTACCAGCAGGATCACCGAAAACCACAAACCGACGCAGGGAAAATAATGTAAGCAATCGCCGTTTCGTTAATAGAAAATGCAGAGTTACAACAGGAGCAAGACAAATCCAAAAACGGTCTAGACACAAATCAGGCTCTCCGATAAAAACGAAAACACCTTATCCATTACAAAAACCCTCTGGTTCAAGTCAACAAAGCACCCCCCCCAAAAAAAAGAAACTCCTTCAGATACCAACCCCGACTAAACTAATCAGAGGCATTTTATGCTGTGGCTGGTTTATCCATTGGAGAAGACTTTACATCCTCACTGCCCCGTGATGGTGGGAGTCCTATCAAGGATCCGAGATTTTTGGGGGAGAAAAATAACTGGCCATTAAAAATTTTGAGAAAAACTTATACATAAAGACAGATACATTTCCTCTACGGGTGTTCTCTCCCAATATCTAAAATACTGTCTGTCCTCTCTGCTTTTACCACATTTTCAATATATCTGGTCATGGCATGCCCATGGGCCCACTGATATCCAAGCGCTCTGCTTTTCTCTGTACAATCTCCTGTTGGCGTTCCACGTACTTTAAGTATGTCACCACTAAACATGAGGAAGTGTGTTTGCATGTATCTGAGAGTGATTTGTCTATGAGCCCTTGATGTGTAAATGCTTTGTGTGTGAGTCCACTCTACATTTACACTTACAGTTGTTCATTTGATACTTTAATTTACGTAGACATTTAGAGAAAATATAATTGTTGCAGGTCTTGAATGATGCCAGCTCTCACTATCTCTGTATGTGTAAGATCAATGTTAAGGAGTGAGGTTCTTGGGAACAGTGCCTTGAACTCTCTTTAATTGGTATGACTCTACTACTACTTTGTTACTTAGTTACAAAATGTCTTCCACTCTTTAATTTGCAAAGTACTGTTATTCAATCAATTTATTTATTTAAAAAAACTCAAAATGTCACAATAGTTTGTATATTCTGCTGTTGTGTACACTGTCTTCCCTAAATCTTTGAGAATCAAGCCGTACAATAATGTTGCCGTGGTTGCCACAGTTCAAATATTAGGGTGTTGTTGCAGGGGAAAGCACTCAGTGCTTACAGGGAGTTACAGAGTAAGCCTTTAATGGCCCAACCCTCTGTTCTGTTCTCTGTCAGGGAGTTTACACCCGTGCGATGAGAGGGGGACACTGACACGGATCACGTACGGCAGCTCTGTATGTCTTTCATAAATGTCGGATTACCCCACCACCGTGCTCAGCTGAAAGGTAAATAAGGAAAGGGTTGACGTGAGTTTGATGAAACCAGTCCATTGTTGCAAAGCTTTCCTTCAGTAAATTTGTGGTTTAAAAGGAAAAGTCTGGGGAACAGCGTGTTAGCTGTTAGAAAAGAAGGGACTCTTTTCTGGGTGTGTGTGTGCTGGGACACAGCGCTTTACAGAAGAATGCATTGCTTGATTATCCCAGTCTCGCTTTCTTCTCATTGAGGGATTTGAGACTTTTGGAAGGGCCTCCTTTCAAAATGATTTGTCTCTTTTTCATTAGTGCTATGCAACAGTAAGGACAAGGACATCTGTCTACTTCCTTCCCTTTGTTTGTATTTCATTATGTTTTTGGTGTTTTGCCTCTTTGTTTCCTTGTTGGCTGGTTTTACTTAGAGAGCAGTGACTACCCAATGAGTAGTGGGGCGTAGTGTGTGGAAGGGGAGAGATTTGCAACAGGAGGCAGATTCAGGACTACAGGTGCACCCCATCAGCACCCCATCAGCATCCCATCCCTCCCAACTTCATTGGGAACTGCGGACTTAGGGTCCATGCAATACTGTTGACGAGCGGGACTGACACCGGCTTGTGTTCAGTCTTAAAGACCTTTGGAAAAAATGAAAGGCAAGTGAGACATGGTGGGTGGGGGATACCTGCTGGCTGGTTGTGTGCGAGGGACGGCAGATGATGCTCAGATTGGTGCTTCTCTGCATTATCTCATTACTCCTCCCTCAGACCCTAGCAGAATACATCAGTCGACCATCTGTCAGCCTGTCGGGATGCATCCGGGAGCGAATTAAAACTTGCCAATTATATTTCCTCCACACCCTTCTTTTTTGTATCAACCAGTGGATTTTTTATATTTGCAATAGCCTGTTTGTTGGAAAGAAAGTTTTGGATTGGTACCAAGAACGTGTCATTTATTTAAGCTGCCTTTCTGACCTTGTTTAAGCCTACAATAGCTACTCCTGAAAGACCTGCCAGCGCTAAAATGATTACTCTGACTCTAATTTTATGTACATATAAATCACATTTAAAAAGTTTTAATTAATTTCTAAATGTGTGTGTAGATTGAGGGTAACTGTAACCGTGCTCATCTGCTTGCCAATACATTATACATTCTCCTAGTTTAATTGATTTGTTCCCAACACTAACCTAATTGGACAGCTGAGGTATGTGCTTTTGTACTTCATCAAAATGTGACGAGCGGCAGAGTAATTTATAGGATTTGTTTGCATGTTTGACCCTTTAACTAATTGGTGTCTCTGACTAAATACCTGATTAAATTAGTAATTTAAAGCTAAGGTAAACATAATGGGCCTGGAAGGGGGGTTTAGTTCAGTAGCCTAGAGAAACAGGGTTAACGCAGTTTTGTTTTTGTAGTATTTCCCCCTCTGGGCTGTGCGGCTGAACTTTGAAAGTTTCCTAGGATTTAAATTTCAGTAATGTTATGCTTTCCCTCACTGGGGCAGTTCAATTCATTTGCCCTGTTAAATTGCGGGAGTCTGGGTGGGGCGCGGACCTCCCATGATAGCTCCTGTGACAGGATAACTCTGGCTTATGTTTCTAAATCAGCAGCCACCGTTTCAGACGTTTCATTGATGTTGAAACAGAAGAGCTTCAGCTAAGCGATTCTTTATGAATCAGAGGGGTAATTTCCATGCGGCAATAATGCATTCTTGCATTTTGGAATTTTTTTCCACAAGCAAGGATAAATAACATAAATCTAATTCACAGCGTTTATTTATCTTCGCTACTAGAATGGGCTTTGGAGTGTTATGTTCCTCTACTGTTTGCATAGCTGGGCTTTTTTACTAAGTAATGCTGTCGGCAGTTCAAATATTACAGAAAGAAACATAATCCGTGTAAACAATACTGTATAAGAGCTATGAAAGGACATTCTGATATTTGTCTTGATTTTTCTAGGGGGCCATCAGTGCATACAAAAAAACAGAGAGAGAAAAAACAGAGCATGGATGTAGGGAGGGAACTGCATGGAGTTGTCTGTGTGGTGAGGATGGAAGGGCAACATGAATGGGTGAGGAGCCAGCTGTGGCTGTATTTGTGAATGAATGAATGTTGTCAACACTCTGTGCCACCCGCCACCCGCCTTTGTGTAATTCTAACTGTGGGATGCCAGCTGTGTGGGTTCTCGGAGCCCCAAGGTCACACGCCACGCTGGCAGCTGTTGAGGGAGGGCCAAAAATGGCCATTTAGCAGAGGTTTGAGTACGATGCTGTCTTCACTAAAACTTGCCACATGGCCCCTGTTCAAACGACCATCTGTGTGGCTTATAGGACTGTCGTTTTATCCAATTCTTACATGACTCTAGTTTATAATGAGTCTTTTGACTAGCTTTAGTGGCTCTTATAAGATAAGATGTAATTTAACTGAATTATATTTTAGTAACTTGCTGCGTATGAATTTAGAAACCGTAATGTGACCATTTCTGACATTATTCATATTGAACACAGCTAATTTGGGTGCTGTTCTAGTCATTTTCAAATGAAATTCAGCCTTGGATTGCGTTGCTTTATAGAACTCCATTTTGAGCTTCTGAGTTTTGTTACTTTTTCCAGGCTGAGTGTTGTGCATGCCAGCGACACATGGTTTGTATCACCTGTCTGAACTCACGCGCCTCTCTCACTGGATTCTCTGGCTCTTGGCAAAGGCTACCAGGGAGTGTGCAAGACATTTTGCTTGGCAGCTGCAGACAGGCCCCTATGGACTCAATGAAGTCCATGCAGTTCTGATACTAGTGCCGTCCAGCCAGGGAAAATACAGATAGTTTGCCTCTCTGTCTTGCACTGTCTCTCAATTTCTCTCTCTTCTTCTCCCTCTCTCTATCATCATCTGTCACATGCTTTTTCATTCCCCCCCTCCCCAGGTAACATGTGATGGGAGGCACTGGTCCATCATTGTAACTTCGTCATTACAAACATATTGTCATGAAATTCCAGGATGAGGGTAGCCATTCCCTCAATTGATTCAAAGTTTGAGGGGACTCTAAATAATTGAAATTAACACTGAGTTTTGCTGACAAGTCCCCTGAACAGCGCCATTTAACATACTGGCAGGAAGAGGGTGAGTGGAGCGCAGAGGAAGGAATTACAGAGACACAGAGAATCTTCCTTTCAAAAACAAAATACTTCATGATATGCTCCATCGCAGCGCTGCTCTCACTTTTATTCTTCATGATCATAAAAATCCTTGTAATCATAAAAAATACATCATAAACTTGACCACATTCCTTTGAGGGAAAGAGTCAGAAATTTTCATTCATCAGAGTGGGATAATCTTTGGCTACCTGACACGGATTTGTATTGTAAAGCATTCTTTAGAATATTGAACGTAAAGAATATTGTGATCCATAAATAATGTATTCTAATAGCAAGCAACTGTGGTCAGATACCATTGTTTTTTTTGCAAATGTAACTAACATTGATTGTTTTCAAAATTCAGAATTTTAGATGGCACATGCTTTGTTCTCATTATCAAAACAGCAAAAACTAAAATATTTTTAAAAACGCGCTAATATTCTTATAATATCCTTACAATTTACAATTTACTTTTACTACTCACATCTTTCACCTCATGTTAGCTCCTTGCTTACAACACCTTCTAACATAACAAGGAAACACATTTTGGAATCTCTTGTTGGAGAATTTCTGGTTAAAATAAATAAAGTTGATGATTAAATTATATTTCTGGATTGTAAAACAAAAACTTAAGCACGGAAATAGGAAAAGTAGACCTCATTTTAGACCTGTTTTTTTTTTTCTTCAAGAAATGTTTAATTGGAAGGCTTGGAAAGACCAGGATGTATTTTTACTATTTTGAATTTAGAATTTTCAAATATGTGAAAATAATTGACGTACGTATTTTAAAAACATGTGTTCGGAATACTGCCCATCCCTGAGTGTGGGGACAACAAAAGTTCCGGAGTTGGCTTCCAGGGTGTAGACGGATAAAGTGAAGGCTTTAAATGGCATTCTCAATGATGTCCTTGTGATGCTTCAGACAGGACCCAAAACAAAACCTGTGCGGACCATAACAACAGATTGCTTATGGAGGAATGAGAACACATAACAACCATAGTTTTATCAGGAGGTGAAACGAGAAGCATTCTCTGTGTCAGCAATATGAATCTCAAGTTATATAATTGATTTCTTTATTTCAGGTAAAAAGGGGCCCCCGGAAGCACTGGGCGACTGGGGGTATGGGTGTAACTGAAGATCATGTAAAGGCTTTTCTGTGTTGAAGTGACCCTGAGTCTCGCTGAGTCTATGACCTGTAAAATGAAAGCCGACCGCCTCAAAACCACCTACTCGTTTGTGAGCCTTTTTTCAGTGCTAAACTGGCAGATACATGGACTGGGAAGAAAGACTTTGACAGAATCACTCAAATCAAAACAAAACCATTCTTGCTGACAGCAGGTTGTCCCCTGTCCCCTGCATGTGCAGGAATTTCCCTGTTTTCGACCCAAGCTAATTTTTAATTGGATCCCTACACATTGCACTCGGGTCATGTGCTGAGGCTATGTTGTAAGTGCAGAAATGAACTTTCTAGGGAATTTAGCTAAGAAGTTAGTTCTTAAGGTCTGACTTCTGTGTTTACAGAACGTCTTTGTTCTGCCC
This sequence comes from Hiodon tergisus, assembly GCA_025775045.1. Classification (NCBI taxonomy): domain Eukaryota; kingdom Metazoa; phylum Chordata; class Actinopteri; order Hiodontiformes; family Hiodontidae; genus Hiodon; species Hiodon tergisus. The sequence goes on along the minus strand of JAOVYW010056256.1, from coordinate 10,590 downwards.
CTGCTCCACTCAGCCCATCCCCGTCTTCCTTCCTCCATTACTAGGTTTCATAATTCATCTCCATGGAGCGATTACGTCTCCTTGAGCTGCACCCTCTTAGCAGGTGAACTGCAAGATCCTGCAACTGAAGGATCCAGTCATAGACCAGTGGTTTAAAAGGCATGATGGATGACTGTGTTGTTTGGTCATGTTCAGTAAGGGCTACTGAGGATTGTCTGTACCGGTTTTAGGACAACGCGCTGTTGACAGAGCTGTGTGATTTCATTAACAAGTCTTTGTGTACATGCTTGCACATGTAAATGTGTCTGTGTTTGTGTGTAGGTAGACGTGCATGTAAATGTGTCTGTTTGTGTGTGCATCTCTGAATAACTTAAAACCGCCTCATCAGAGGTTCAGGTCGAAAGGATTGGCAAAAAAAAAAAATCAAATATCTTGTCAAATGTGTGTATGTGGTTTACGGTCCTATTTGTGCGATATTGTGTGTGTATAAATGACCAGTTATTCTAACACAATTAGTGACAGAGTGACTACAGTTACATTCCACAGGGAGCAGAAGAGAAGAGAGACCATACGTCTGACTGACTGAGTGGATACAAGAAAGAAAGAAACCAACAGTAATTTTCATCATTGTCCTGATTTCAGGTAATGCTGACAACAGCTGTTAATGTTGTTCCTATACGGGTGAATATATTGCAAACATGCCAATAGAGTGTGTTTAAATTGGATTACACTGAGAAATCCAAGGGTGCAGGGGGATAGAAATGGAAAGAGAGAGGGAGAGAATGAAAACAGATGTAAGAGTATTTTTAAGTGTTTTATGTGACTGTTTATCCTGGATGTGGTCAGTGGTATGAACACATTATTCCTGATACAGATCCGTGCTCGATATTTGCATTGATAAAAAAATATTGGTCAGTTTCTGACTTTACAAGAAGGTCCTTGAGAAAAATCAAGCAGATCTTTATTCCTCATTAAATATCCTGAATATTTCTTTCCTCATGCATTTCCATGTTTTCCCGAAACACACATTATAAAATAATTTTTCCACCTTTTCTAATCAATGCTATTTTGCCCTTAAGACACAAGACACCTATGTGCCATTCTGCTATCAACTTTCTTTAAAACACACCGGCATAAATGAAATACTAGAATTGCATTGCAAAGCGTTTTCTTGTTTTTGTAACTATCTTGTTTCCTATACTCACAAAAAGCGAAAGCTATCAAGTACAGTTATTTATAGTGTAATTTGCAGGTAGACAAAGTTTTGACTTAGTCCCAGCCTATGTCTTACTCAATGCCCTGTTGCTTGCTATAGCTACACAACAATAAATATTTATGTGTCGGTGTTGGCATGTTGGGAGTTTTCACCCAGGTCTTTAAGGTTCAGATACCTCGGCAGGAAGGCCAGATGAAAAGGATATGAGGGCTTTTACTGACAACACAGCCTTGGGGGTTCACGCACATGGGGTTGACATTCGTTCTGTGCAACTGATGCAGGCATTAGAAAATAAGATATATTAAAATACAGCCAGTGTTTCCAGTGTTTCGATCCCAGAAATACTTGAGCGCTTTGGGAAAAAAAAAAAAAAAAAACCCAAAAACCTGTGTCTCCAAAAAATGTAAACAATTTGCTGAGCCGATAGAAAGCGTGCTGTTTTGAATTCCCTACGCTCTCACTCATATTTGTTTCTGAAACAGGCCTCTCTTCCCAACTTACTGGATCGACCCATTTTTCCCAGCCCTGGGGAAAGAAGGAGTGAACTTTGGTAAAGTGGCGACCCTTCGTCCTATTGGCCCATTCCAGCCGCACGGCATCAAACCACTCACCACAATCCACTAAAACCAGAGGACCGTGGTCAACCACCCTCCCAAAGTCTTTCTAGGAAGCTTATTGTGGGGTTTTAAAGCAAAGGATTATTTTAAGCGTGATGAATTATTTTTTTGCTTACTACTAATCCTCTCTATTCTGGTGAAAACTATCAATTTCTTTGTGGAGAGGGGGGGTTGTTAGTTGTGTGAGTCCTCAAAGTAAGGAATGTAAAGGGATTTTGGACAAATTGGAGAGCCAACAGACACGTTCCATTTGCAGGAGGAAGGGTGCTACCCAAATGCTGAAGTCTCTATTGCCTTTTTGCCCCACTGCCTCATTTACTATATAGGGGCTGCAGTATTAACTTGTTTTTTAAACCCAATTTGGAACTGCCAGTTAAGCTAATGCATCCCAGTTTATCGCTATGACTCCCACCACCACACAGATCAAACGCTGAAAGTCCCTCCCAATAGCACTACAGCCTGCAGGAGGCACTGATTTGCGACAATCCCCAGACACCCGCTCTGAAACTGTGCTCTCTCGATCACAATCTACAAATGACACGATGTGGATTTGAACCTGCTCAGTGTGGTCTCGGGCTAACACCTTTACCATCTGGGCCCACACAAAGCTTTAGTCTTTAGGTGCAGGGTACATTTCCGTTTCAGTCTGGTGACCCTGTCATAAAACGGGATGTGAGCCTACTGAATTCTGTACATCTCTGTGTTGTTAGGAGTAGAAGTGTGATGTTTTGTTTAGCCAGGCTTCTTTCCACCCATTATATTCAGACATGTATTTTGATTATAACCTTGTTTGGGCAATAGTACTCATGTAACTTTATATACTTTGTGAGCACTTGTCCTACTGCTATGTCCTACTGTTATGAGGTCTAGGTGGTCGAAAGAGCGCTATGGCTGTCTGGAGGTCAAAGGAGGTTTCAGTTGTCTTTTGACGCCAGACGGAGAGTTGAAAAAAGAGATGGGACCACTCCCAGACAACGTTTAATGCACTGTGGTTAGGGGGGGTAATCGTTTGGATTACCAAACTGAAGTGTCACCTTTCACCTCTCCTGTCAGGCTTTTGGTAAGAACGATATGGATCCCAAGATGAAAGTTGGATGCAGGTTGCCCCAATTTGGCTTTAACAGGCACAGCTGAAAGGGTACGCCAGGTTAGCTCCTGATACATTCTGATGGTCTTCCCTTCCACTGCCAGGGATCCTTACCAAAGTGTTCCAATCGCCCTTGTTCTCATATTTCATTCACCTGCCAGCTCACATATTATCTATTCTGCATCTGTTATCACCTGTCAGTTACCTGTCTAACGCCTTCACCTTACTAAGGATCGGCCACGTTTATTTTGTTATGCCTGCCCATCTAAGTGTTTTCTGGATCCTGGTACTAAGTACTTAGTCATGAGGGAAACTTTTTCAAGAAATGTCTCTTCCAAAAGCATATTTTTTTCTTCACACCATTTATATAAATGATGGCGTGTGTGGGTGTGTGCGTGTGTGTGCGTGTGTGTGCGTGTGTATATGTGCATGGGAATGCTGCTGGGCCTGAGGCTGAGAGGTGAGTTTTGTGAGCCCTCCAGGACTTAATTACCGCGTGCTAAGAGCCAAGAAGATTCAGGGAGAAAAGGTTGAGGGATTCAGAGCTCCAGGTTTCCTTTCTTCCTCTCTGTCACTCACCTCTCCCTCCTCTCTTTCTCTCTCTTTTAGTGTTCATTGCAGTCTCTCCCACTCTCTCAAATTTGCGAGTGTCTTCCTCTTTTGTCCCCCTCTGCCCTTCTCCTGGCAGAGGACCTCGTAAGGTAGGTAGGGTCCCTGACGGGGTCTGAAAGGGAGACAAAGAGATGAAGGGAAGGCAATTATGGTGAAAAGGGGTTGGAGAAATGATGAGGAATGATGATGAAAGAGATAATAGGAGAATAAAAAACCCCAGATAAGGTCAGCTAAATGACCATCCTCAAGCTGTCCAATTGATTTGTCAACAGAAGAAACACCTGAAGGCTTAGAGTCGAAGAGGGGGTACTTGTTTGCAGAGCTTGTTTGGACACGTTAGGAAACAGACACAAAAATTGTGTTTTAGTGCAGGTACACTTCGACCTCTGCTCTTACACCTCGGGGCTTGGTGTCCTTGTCAAAGGTCAGGGTCTGGTTTGGTGCATCTATGCACGATGTAGTGGAACACACTAGGCTCTGTCTAGTTTATTAGGGGGTAAGGTTAAAAAAGGAATAACCTCTTCAGTACGATGTCAGAGGTTATGATATCATTTCCTGGTCACTGGCCACAGTGGTGGTGCTGTGACGTTTTAGGTCTCTGTATTGTCCTCCAGGATCCCAAGCTGTGGAGGAACTCGGTGGAAGTTTGCTAAATAATGCCAGGCATGCCCCTACAGTGGGGCAACTTCAACTACAGCCCTTTTCTGTATTGCTGTGTTAAAAGGCACAGTGAGTTAATGTAAACATGTGAGCAATTTGAGGCAAGCTCCCACCTGCCCAGGTGAGCCACACCTTCTGTCAATGGAGAAGGTAATAAATTGTGGAAGGTGAGAAGGTTAGGGGCTGGTTGGGGGATGGGGAAACGGTAGGACAGCAGCGGATCCCCAGCAATTGAGTGCTTCATTCCTCAAACTTTAGGTTCACGCTACCCTATATACAGAAACATCTGACTAGCTGTAACACATTTTTAACAATCAAGAATCGGATGATCAAGGTGTCAGTCTAGCAGCAATACTCTGAGCAGTTACAGGATATTTGGGATGAATGGTTGAGGACAAGATTTTCATGAGGTACTGGCCAGAGGTCAGGAGTGAATGCCAATGTGTGAATGATGCTGTGGTGTCTTTATGGTGACAGGACAAAGATGAAGGATGTGGCGGTGTATGTGTCACGGGGGGACTGACAGGGAAGAGGAACCCAAGGCTGGAAACAGGCAGGGGCCGAAGCCGGCAAACAGGAGTGTCCGAGGAAGTCCGTGAGTCGTAGTGAATGAGGCAGGCAAAGGGTCGATAAATGGGCAAACAACACTGGGAGGGCAATCCAAGAAGCAATGGTCGATGAAACAGGCACAAGGGTCAATGATAGGGAAACACCAGTCAACCATGTTCACAAGGGCATAGCGCTCGGAAATGCTACGGCAAGATAGATAAGACTGAGCATTGAATGGAAGTCACTGAGGGGTTTATATGCAGTGGAGAGGGAAGCAGGATACCAGTGTTGGAGATTCTGAACGAATGAGGAGAGGACAGGACGAACAAGTGCACATGGTGTTGTGGAATGTTAATTTAATAATAGGACATGACGCTGAGGAAGGGTGAAGCAATTAGTACTGAGGGGATGTTGATCTCTGGTTGTAGCCTGAGGAAGTGTGGGGCGTAGATGTGACAGTATGCAGGCCTGTATTGTGATGGTTGATAGGTGAACAGGTTGGTGTTCTCCTACAACACTATATTCACGCTCTCAATTCTTGCAGGATTACTCTGCATTTTTCCATGTCTGGGAGCTGCTCAGCGTCACTGTAATCTGAGGGTTTGTGCAGGCCCCCACAGCTGTGGACCGCCCAGCTCAGTTCTAAGGTTGTACAGTCCAGGAGTCTTAGCACTGACCTTGAGTACCCCGGCATGCTGGATTTCTCAGGCCCTGACCTCAAGTACTCCCCCTGCCCATGTCTGATTGACTGCCCGGCCCCAAACCGGTTACCTGCTGTTCCCTTTGTGGCCATGTGCTGCTCTAGCTGATTCTTTCATGAAGATGAAGAGTGTGTGAGATCCAGTTTGAGGGTGAAAGTCCTGCAAGTGTATTATCAGAAAGCAAGGGGACAGAAATAAAATAAACGACCATGCTTATTTTTTTAGACATGTATTATTAAAAACAACAATGAAATGAATCTATACATACCCCATACAGACCACATATTATGGATACTTTGACAGCTTCGTTCATAACCTCAGTAGCATCTGTGTCTGAAAAGGCATCTAAAAAATGGATGACCTATTTTAAAACCCATTAGAAGCACGGTATCTTAGACCGCGTGCCTGCTGCCTTAATCGTCTGATATGTACCCTTTGTGCATGTGTGCGCTATCTGCATGGTAGGAAGTAGTCTCTGCTTCAAAGTGGAAGTTGATGGCAGAATTACCGAGTGTGATTGTCAGGGGCTACAGTTAAGTAGTTCCGAGAACTCGGCAGAGCTGAATGTCCAGTGACCAAGCTCGCAGGCCGCCGTGGGCACAAGGATTGGTTAATGACGGAGCTTGGCGTTCTCCAGGTGTTGATCATTCAGCCAGTCGGAGACACAAAGCACGCCATCAGCGAGGCCGGCAGTCATTCACGCAGCACCGGCAGGTGCGCAGACTGGTGACTGCTGCTAATTTGATATATTGTGAGTCGCCTGCGGTTCACTGCACAGGCACAGTCTGCTGCGCACAAAATAGCCGCAAAGCCCCAGAGAAGTCTCTTTTTAATGGAAACAGAAAAGGAAAAGGCCTCCGGTTTGTTTGCAAAGGGAGAGAAACCAGGCAGAACCTGCGGATAGACAAGGAGAAAGGAGTGTGGCAGGAGAGGACAATAAAGAAAAACAACCTCACACGAGGACTGGGAGATGCTTGCAGTGGCAATGAGAGAAGAGCAATGCACTGGAAAATGTGAAAGGGTAAGATAGACACACCTCATTCATTAAGGTTTATTTTCCCACAAAGGGCAGTTCGGTCCATAAAAGCCTGGAATTTGGAACTTTAAACCATCGAGAACAATGGTATTCATGTCAAAGAGACAAAAAAAAGGCTTTCATTCAGCCTTCCTAGGATTTTACATTGACATTGAAGTATTCAGGAGGCCCGGCAGTAAGCTAAAACACCCCCATGAAAATATAACAAAGCACTTAATTTAACACTTTAACTTAGATTCAAATATTGTTTTGTTTTTTTAAAGGTACAGGCCAATTGTGTTTAATCCAGACTAAATGGAAAAGTAGTAGTGCAGTCCTGACTGAGATTTTCCACTGTAGATATTTGTGTTACTATTATTATTCTTTGGTGGGGGATGGATCCTGTGAGGTACAGATATATTTAAGGGAACAGCTATTTGTTAACTATGTGCACTGCTGGTGTGAACAAAGTTAGAAACTGTGCAATGTGTAAACTGGTAATTGGCCTCAGATGTTTAACGGTTCTCAAATTAATGCTACGGTCACCATACACATTCCTTACATGCCTTTGCGTATCCATTGGTTTTAATAATCTGCTTAAAATGCACAGCCTGAAGTTTGCCAATATGAAGGGATGGTGTGATTCTTACGACAATGGTCATGCCACCATTTACAGAGCAGCTTGACATAAAAGAGGCCAGAGCTACGAGTCTAATTGAGATCCCGATTGACAATTTAATTATCACAAAAAATAAGAGACACTAGTCTTGTCCCACCACATCTGCTGCATTCATTTAATTTGAGCATAAATCACGATGCAATTTAAGCATAAATCAAGAACTATCCCCATTACTCCATATGAATGGATCACCGGCTTCCATTTTTCATTAAACATTAAAAAAAAACTAGTCCTACTTGTAAATCAAAAGTTCAGCATATGATCTAATCCAGTTTATAGAGCTGAGTAAGAAGGATAATGTCTTTAATTAAATTTAATATATGTGACCATATATAACCATATATTTAATGGTTTTCCAATACCTTTGACTTTCACCAGTTGTCCCAGCTCTCATTAATAATAATGAAATTGACAAAAGCCCAGCTGCTTTCAGAAATGCTAAATGTACGCAACTTTGCCATACCTGTCTTGCCTGTATATCTATTACAATTGCGGAATGACATTTCACATTGACCAAAATTGGTTGGAGTATATTACCATTTTCCAAGTAAACGTATGTATGTTTCAAGCACAGATGAAGTTCACCCACAGTAGTAATGGACAGTAAAGAATTATATGCTTGCTAATGATCACATATCCCTGGGCAATACTGGAACTCTCAAAATCCTACCTCTACGAACACTTACACATACCTGCATCATACCTCTTACTTGCAATATAATTTCTATTGTTCATTTCCAGCATTATTTTTCTGGAGCAAAGCATGAACTAAGACAGCTCCTGGTTCTGACTGACAGACAGTTATTCGCAAATCACTTTAAGTCATTGAGCAGGTCACCCCAAACCAGCACTCTCATACACTCATTCACAATGGAAACTGAAAAAATTACTTTCTTTCCTGCTTCATGGTAGAACCTTGATGAAGTGCCCATACTCCTCTGCCAGTCTAACTTGTTAACAGCCACACCCTGTTCTTGTACAAAACTATATTTGCAAAAATATATACATCTCAGAAACCATCCGAGAGTCAATTTGTTCTGCACCTCAGAAGCTGTTCCTCTCCTCTGAACTAATGTGAATTTAAAGGCAAATCCCCCACCCTTCAGCTAGTCAGCTAATCAGACACATCTAATTTACTCCTGCCCTAGTGATTAGCTAACATGCTAACAATCAATTCCCAATTCCCCATAGTAAATACTGTTTCTCCAGCTCAATGTGTGCCTCGCCTCCCATCACATTGCAGTTTAAGACAGAATTTTATTTCAATTTGAATGTCTTTTTTACCTTCATAATTGATCGTTGTGACATGCCAGGGGAAAAAGAGATCTGAAATCAATAGTTTATATCGGCACAGTTATAGAACTGAATTATGTGGAATTCTGGCAATGCTCTGTTAATGCTTCAGTGGCACTATTTGCATTTTGTCAATGAAAAAAAAGAACACGGAACGGATAATGAGAAGGAGAGAGACAAATACAGAGGTGAGGAGAGAAGGAGAGGAAAAGAGAGTGAGCGTGACTCAAAGTGTCTGCCGGTAAAGGTGGTAGGGGAATAGGCAGATTAGTTTAGGCTGGAGGAGAGGAGGGACAACAGACTGTGGTTCTGAGTAACGAGTACTGAAATATGGAGGGAAGGTTTCAATGACAAAGCATGGTATAGCCAAAGTATAGCCACGCAATCACACTCGCAAAACGCACAAACTGAGCCAGGCGTAAACAGACAACAGCACACACACAATAAAGCCCTGTACTCATTAATATTATGTAAATCACCTATGGAAAAGGAAATTTGACATCAGCATTACAATTTGTGGATAAATTAGAAATTAAATATAAAATATATATAGATATATATATATATTAAAGCATATACGAGCCAAAGGAAAAGTATGATAACTAGCAGGTATGATAATAAAATAAAGCTGGCAACTTCTTCACTGTGGAAATAGTCAGTTGTTATACGTTCCAATGAGGGTTGATGAAGCGGTCCAGTTCATGCACTGAAGGGCCTATTTGAGCCAAGTGTGAATACAAGGGGCACAACTGCTTCCTCAACAAACCCAGATTGCCCATTCAGCTCTCTGTTTCCTGCTTCAGATCAGGGCAGAGAAGTTCAGGAGCCCCACACTGATGAATATCCATCTACGGACCATGGCCTCCACCCATTTGGAGGTATGTGGAAGTGACAGGATGGCATACTTGAAGTCCCCAACCACGTAGAGCAGAAGGAAATATAATATCCTGTTGTTTGTTGTGTATGATTGACGACAGATGATGTCTCATCTTCCTTGCTAATGGTGAGCACATGTGCAGAAAGCCCACAGGAAGGCCTAGTGCATTGTGGGATAAGGGATGTTAATGGATTTTGAGCCGTGGTACAGCTCTAAGAGACAAACTGTGTGTGTGTGTGTATGTGTCTCTCTCTCTGAGTGTGTGTGTGTTTGGCTGTGTGCTTGTGTATGCGTCTGAGAGTATTATGCCTTAAAACGTCTGTTTAATTTGAATCCTTAAAGTTACACGGCACATCAGCCTACTTTTTACTACTGTGTGGTTGAATGCACAAGTGATTCAATATGTCAGGGAATAATTTGAGTTGAAATGGGATGAGCAAAAAAGCTAATGCAGGACTGACACTGACAATTCACAGCACAGATCCTGCTTAAAAATGGATTTATTGGTAGTCACGGAGCAGATCCTTCAGAACACGCAGCTCCAATATCTGTAGCTCTGAAATGTAGTATCATGTACGGTCTCTTTTATTCCCCTTGGTTCATTTGAGAAGACAATTGGAGATAGTTGGAGGAATATTTCCTTTTGTCGGTCTTTTCAATGTGACATTAACCCATATCCCCTGATAAAGACATTTTGAATAACTTTGTTGTTGTTTTTGCATACTATCAACTGGAGCACAGCAGACCTGATCATGGATGACAAGGCAAACCAGAGTACAGAAGACAAAGCAGACCAGAGCAAAGAACACAAAGCAGGCCAGAGCACAGAGCACAAAGCAGACCAGAGGATGGAAGACAAAGCAGACCAGAGCAAAGAAGACAAAGCAGGCCAGAGCATAGAGCACAAAGCAGACCAGAGGATGGAAGACAAAGCAGACCAGAGCAAAGAAGACAAAGCAGACCAGAGCACAGAGCACAAAGCAGACCAGAGGATGGAAGACAAAGCAGACCAGAGGATGGAAGACAAAGCAGGCCAGAGCACAGAGCACAAAGCAGACCAGAGCATGGAAGACAAAGCAGACCAGAGCATGGAAGACAAAGCAGGCCAGAGGATGGAAGACAAAGCAGACCAGAGGATGGAAGACAAAGTAAACCAGAGCACAGTACACAAAGCAGACCAGAGGATGGAACACAAAGCAGACCAGATCACAGTACACAAAGCAGACCAGAGGATGGAAGACAAAGCAGACCAGAGCACAGTACACAAAGCAGACCAGAGGATGG
>JAOVYW010056246.1:8597-23142 GCA_025775045.1 Hiodon tergisus | reverse complement strand
CCCCCCCCCCCCCCCCCCCCCCCCCCCCCCCCCCCCCCCCCCCCCCCCCCACAAAGGTGCTATTGTAGTGTCCCTGTGATGCCAGGAATCTGAAGCGCACAGATTTCGTTTCAAGAATGTTCCCGCAAACCATCCAGGTCGCTCCTGGTTACACGATTCATCTCTTGACCACTCTGCTATAATGAGAATTGGGCCAAGTTTTCCACCCAACAAAAGGGGCTCCCTTTTCTCTCCCCTGTTCGTAAACACACATTTATCTTCAACAAAGCTCAACAGGAGGGGAAAAACAGCTAAATCTGTCAAAAAGGCAAAAACACCCCTTCTGCTACTTTGTAGTTCTTGTTGTTTTGGCTGAACACGGCGATTGAGAGGCAGAGATTAAACTGCACGTAGGCCCCTGGAAACAGGTGAACCGTTACCAATAAAACATGGCATGCATTGGCTTTTCATACTGCAAGTCATACTGTGGGGCCAGACACACCCGCCTCCCTCTTAAAGGCTTCCTACTGTGTAAAGTGCCCCTTAATCCAATGAATGCTTAAAAACTGAAAAACAAGGCTCTCTGTTTTAATTATTTCAAATCAGGCGTTACACGGAAACACACTAAAAGAAATCAAGAGTTTTATTTAAAATCTTGATATTACAGGAATCCACAGTGTTTCTTGGGTTACACACAACCTGACACACACAAAATTTACAATGAAATATAGACATAAATACTTTACATATAATTATCTCTTCCAGAAATACCTCGGGTAAAGGGGTACAGGTATGGGTCCATTTAGAAGTGAGACACTTTTTTCCTATTTGCTTTTCACATGAGAAACAATATTTTTGATACTTGCACTTTTAGCTCCCACTGTAAGTTTCGTGATTTTTCCCCCCAAAGGACGCTTTTCTATCATTGGGTAGATTGCTACGTGTCTGGTTAGACTCTCTACAGACACAGTAGACGCACAACTGGTTGGTAGGTGGAGCCCTCCTAGCAATAAGCAAATTAGAAGAGGGGACAAAGGGAGTTAGAGATGTTTTTGTTTTTGTTTTCTGTTTTCATGTAAGTATAATGTTCCGTTACTGGAAGAATCACTTCTGTCCTTTCTGCTGTTTTGTTTCGACATAAAGCTCTGTTTCATAAAACAAGTATCTCATACCTAGATGACTAGATTTGCTTGGTTATCATCACTTTTGTAGACAAGGACAGTTGGAATTAGAAAAGATCCTGCCAATCAGTAACGTTCTTAACATCACAAGGTGTTCAAAAGGAAAAGGACAGCAATACATAAACTGGGAAGAATGCCACACTCAACAAAAACGTACCTGTGTTTTAATTTACTTTTACGTGCACAGTATTTGGTCATTCCAAATGAATTAATTCAGTAATTTAGGTTATTACCAAACACATTTTATCATGCCCAGAATGGTCCCTTCATCAAAATATATTTTTTTTTTTACAATTCTGGTGTTATAATTTTGAGAATTAGCCTAGATAAGTCAAATCATCCTACTTCAAATCATATAAAAAAAAATATATAAAACACAACCTAATGTGCCAAACAGACACAAACACACTAGGTTTATCAAAGATTGCGTTCATGTGTCTCGATTCCGATAGAGGTTATTTATAATAGGATGTTTTTTTCCGAATGTATATTAATTCAGACTAATAACTGAATGTCAAGCTATATGTAAACACAGTCATTGTGGTCTTTATCAGGTCATAAGATTTGAAACGTTATCTAAATTGTTGCTATTTTTTCTTCTTTTTACAGGATTTTTAAATGGGGTGCTAAAAAAGCAGTCGATGTTCTCAGAAATCTGCATTTAGAAGTGACTGTATTCACATTTCATTTTTTAGAAGTGAACCTGTAGTTTCTATAATGACAATAACAGTTCTTGTCACTGCAATGAGTGTTTACATAGCATAAATGTACTTGCTTAGCAGATTTCTTAATCTGGAGAGACTAAAATAGTTGCCATAACAGATTTACTCATTGACCAGTTTATACATCTGACAGTTTCCTTAAACTATTCCGATTAAGTATCCTGGTCTAGGATACAATGGCATCTCCTCTCATAGGATTTGCAGTCTAACATCTGCTGCCTGTTTCCCATTGAGAGCAAAGATTGAATACGTCCAAGAACTAGGCAGGATTTATTCTGATACAATGATTATGATGCAGTTTGCAATCATGCTAGAATGTTCTTTTCCTGCACCCACTCACCTCACTATATATTTGCCTGTTGTGTGTAATGGCAGTGAAGGAGACTGACTTGTTCCAGAAGAACTGTTGCAATTGTATCTTTGAATAAATATTTGGCGGCATTAAAAAAAAAGTCAAACTGTAAGCTATGCAAGTTGCTCTGGGTAACGGTTTCCACTCAGTAAGCATATGAAAATGACCCCATGCCCCAAACATTCAAACCCACACACATTGTTGTGCAAATACCACACTCAGTTTAACTCCAGGACACACACACATGCAAACATAAATACCACACTCAGGATAACTCCAGCACAGACACACAAACATAAATACCACACACTATAACTCCAGCACAGACACACAAACAGAAAAAAATACATGCACCTGTTGCAAGCTATAGCGAAAGGCTCACACAGTATTTTACGCATACATATCTGTTCACACATACACTCAAACACACATCCAAACCACCCTCAATGGACTCTCATACACAGACCTCAGTAATATCAAGGGTGAGTAACTCACCATGCAGGATTGTGGTCTTCAGTCAAATATAAATCAGTGATCCAAGGCTCCCTACTAACATTTCCATTCAGGGTGAACAACCCCTTGGCATGGTTTTCATTCAGGGTGTACAAATGTAGAGGACCCAAGTGCAGCATTTATTAAAATATCCAAATGGCAATAATGTTTAAAATCCAGAAAATATTAAATGTTGAAATAGACAAAAGGTCAATAACAGGGAAACAGGGCAATACCGGCAATCCAGGAACCAAACGCAGGCAGGAACACTGATCAGACACGGGGAGAAACCGAGAAGTCTTTGCGAAGAACTAAGGAAACAAAGGGTTATATCTACACTGAACTATTTGACAGGGTTAACTAGGGATAGGTGTGCGCCGCTAACAGAAAACCAAGGATCAGTTAACCCAAAGTACCAATGTGCACATGAGCAGAAAACTAGGGAAAACAGGGCTAAAACTGTGGATACTGCAGAAATAGACTAATATATCAAGAAGTATTTTTGAAGGCAGGTGGAGTCAAATGTCCTGGGTGGAGAGCTGGACCCTGGCAGTCAGCCTGTGACTTTTGGTGGTGAGTAGCCCATTGAAGGCGTACATGGGCTGCCTCCCAGACCTTGACGCTACGGCGAAACCAGTCACAGACAGCCGGGGAGTCTTAAGGCTTTCCAGACCACGGGAACAGCGGAAGCTGATAACTCAGGAAACACTGCAAAGGGGTAAGACCGGTGGAAGAACTAATCAAGGAGCGAATTGCCCCCAGGGCAAGAACTGGTTCCAGTCCTGTCGAGCGTGGCTGAAGTAAGTGCATAGAAACTTGTCGATTTCCTGGTTGAGACTGAGGAGAGGATGATATTAATACACGAGAAGTTAACTGAGGGCCTCTGTCAAAAACAATATCCTCCAGTAAACTATGAGTTTAAGGAGGATATAGTTGAATAGGAACTCAGTAGTGTCAAGGGTGTAGGGAGTCCTTTCAGAGGAATTAACCTGCAGGCTTTGGAGAACCGGTCAATTGCAACAAGAATCGTGGTGTAGCAATAGGAATCAGGGAGGTCCGTTATAAATTGAAAGCCATGTGGGACCAGGTAACATCAGGGACTAGGGTTAGCCACCAGAAACAGAGCAAGACAAGTGATAGGGTATGCTGGATACCTGGGTGATCAGGGGATGAATGAAGGGGATGGGGAATATAGATACCGGCTGCTGGGCAGTTTGAGGGAGGACATACATACAGGACACAATTGTAAGGTAGAAGTGCAAATGAACAGTGCAAAAAACAGAGTGCAGATCAGGTAAATGATTACTGACTAATCGAGTGTTCTGGCTCACAGTACAGCATTGTGAAGTCTGAATGCTGTTGGACTTCCAATAGCACTCCTTCCGACACCGTAGGGTGATCTGTCTAGCACTAAAGGAGCTCCACATTTCCTCCACTATGTCATGGAGGGGGATCGGAGGCATTGTCCATAATGGCCCGCAGTTTGGACAGTGCGCTTGCCTCTGCCACCTCCTCCAGGGTGCCAAGATTAAACACCAGCAAAGAGCTGGCCTTCCTGATCAGTTTATTGATCCGTTTAACGTCCCCAACCTTGATGTTGGCGCCCCAGCACACCACAGCATAGAAAATGTCACTAGTGACTACAGACTGGTAGAAAGTCTGCAGTAGTGAGCTGCCCACATCAAAGGTCCGGAGCCGCCTCAGGAAGTAAAGCCTGCTCTGTCCCTTTTATACAGGGTCATGGTGTTCACTGCCCACTCCAGCCTGTTGTCCAAGTGGACTCCCAAGTTCCGACCATCTCAACATCCATCCCCTGGATGGGGACAGCGATCGAGGGGACCTTAGTCCTCCGGAAGTCCATCTCCATTTCCTTCGTCTTAGTGATGTTGAGCAGCAGATGGTTTCTCAGACACCATCCCACAAAGTCCACCACCAGGCCCCTATACTCCTCCTCCTGACATCCCTGATACACCCCACAATAGCAGTGTCATCTGCCAGAGGTTTGGAGGGAAGGCTGATAGGGCCATTATCAAACCTGTTAAAGAACAAATAAACAAATAAATAACATCTCACGCACTATCCCACAAAGTCCAGGCCCCTATACTCCTCCTGACCATCCCGAAACCCCCCACAATAGCAGAGTCATCAGAGAACTTCTGCAGATGGCACGTATCTGAAGTTGAAGGTGTTAGGTTAAACAAGTGCTGAAGTAATCCACAAAGTTGGGTTGCGCCGATCCTCCTCCCCCTCTCCAGCCTCTCCAGTTCTTTCTTAACCTGGGTGGTTGTGAATGACAGAGGTGGTGGGGTTCCTAATGCATTGGCAGTAATGGGGCGTGGGGTTGATGGGTCCTTGAATGTTCTTGGATCCATGCCGGTAGGTGAGGGAGAACTGGAATCTTATGAAGAATAAGGCCCAGCGTGCCTGACAGGGTTTGAGCCATTATGCTCAGCAGATGTTTTCCAGATTGCAGTGGTCATTGATGACTAAGAAAGGGTTTCTTGTACCCTCCAACCAATGCCGCCATTACTCAAAGACTTACTAGACGTCGAGGAGCTCACTGTTTCTGAGATCATAGTTGTGTTCAGACGGGGTTAGTTTCCAGGAGAAGGAGGCACACAGGAGATGCTTGCTGACTGACTGTGATACTGCAACATTATTGCCCCTACTTCGGGGGCCACCTCCGCTACAAAGGGGAGAGATGGATCAGGGTGTTTCAGAATGGGAGCCGTTGTGAATAGGGTTTCAGCTGGGAAAATGCATTGTCACTGAGTCAGTTCAGACTGGCTTACGGGCATTACCCCTTTTCATTTTGGGGTTGAGGCTATTCAATGATGTCCATAATGGTACGTCATCTTGATCCTCTCAGCATTGATGATGTAGCATTTTGCTGTGCTGCATAAGACATCTAAGGACCTGCCGGACCTGGGAGATACCCGGACAGGGTCTGGGAAGTAGATGCTGTCAATATACACTGAAGAGCCAAAACATTATGACCACCTGCCTAATATGCTGTTGGTCCCCTGAAGGTGTCCTGTGGTATCTGGCACCAAGAGATTAGCAGCAGATCCTTCAAGTCCTGTAAGTTGCGAGGTGGAGCCGGCGTGGATCAGACTTGTAGGTCCAACACATCCCACAGATGCTCAATCGGAATGAGATCTGGGGAATTTGGAGGCCAGAGCAACACCTTGAACTTTTCATCATCCTCAAACCATTCCTGAACAATGTGTGCAGTGTGGCAGGGCACATTATCCTGCTGAAAGAGACCACTGCCATCAGGCAATACCATTGCCCTGAAGGGGTGTACCTGGTCTGCAACGATGTTTAAGATAGGTGGCACGTGTCAAATTGACATCCACATGAATGGCCGAACCCAGGGTTTCCCAGCAGAACACTGCCCAGAGCATCGCACTCCCTCTACTGGCTTGTCATCTTCCCACAGTGCATCCTGGTGCCATCATTTCCCAGGTAAACGTCGCACACGTACACGCCCGTCCACGTGGTGTAAAAGAAAACGGGACTCACCAGTCCAGGCGACCTTCTTCCACTGCTCCAAGGTCCAGTTCCGATGCTCACGGGCCCATTGCAGACGCATTCAACGGTGGACATCATCACTCTGACTGGTCTGCAGCTACACAGCCCCATATGCAGCAGGGTGCTATGCACTGTGTGTTGTGACACATTCCTCCCATAACCATCATTAAAATTTAATGCGACTTAATGCCACAGTAGACCTTATGTTGGTTCGGACCAGATGGGATAGCCTTTGTTGCTCTTGCGCGTCTTGCCTTGGGCGCCCAACACCCAGTCGTCTGGCCATAACAATTTGGCCCTTGTCAAAGTCGCTCAGGTCATTACTCCTGCCCATTTCTCCTGCGTCCAACACGTTGACTACAAAAACTGATTGTTCACATGTGCCCATGTTAGGAGATGATCAACGTTATTTGCTTCACCTGTGAGTGGTCATAATGTTTTGGCTCATCAGTGTATACTATGACACATAGTAAGAGGTCCTCAGGACCTCATTCACAAATGCCTGGTATTTGTGGTAGACACGATGGTGAACGTCTCCTTCTTGTTCGGAGGAGGTTGTCAAGGCAGACCAAATCCAGTAAATCCAGTAATCATGAAACAGGTAATAGTTCAATAACAGGTAAACGGGGGTATACAGTCAATCCAAAACTCAAAAGACATACAGTAAGCTATTACACGGGAGGTACTAGCCGGGAAACTGCTTGGACTGTGAATCAGGGAGAAACAAGACTTCGCAAAAATCTACGGAAACAAAGATTTATATATATTCTAAGCATATTGACAAGGATAACTAGGGACAAGTGTGCTCAGTAAACACAAAACAAAAAAATCTATTAACCTTGAACAGAAAACGACTAAACTCTGCAGACTGCAGACCTCCGTGGGTGAACGGAGGACATGACAGTACCCTCATATGTAAGAGCATGTCAGCCCATCCGGCTTGGTTTAAACTAGCTCTCCTGTGGCATAGCCATCAATCAATGCCCAGACGTTAGCAGAGGACAGGATGCATTGGGCCAGTGAGCTTCAGGCACAAGGACATGGGTGTACGGTGAGGTCCATAACCCAGGACATGCCAACAGATATTTATAGGAGGGATGATACAGATAAGTTCCCGGACATTGCGGGGGTAAACGCAGTAATGACATAAGTTCTGAAACAATCTTACCAACATTTATATGATTCATTAGAAAACCTAAAATATTACATCATGCCTCCCCACCATGACAATCCTTTGTGAGACAATACAAAATAGACACTGCTTATTTAAATTTGTTTTTCTACATGTTTTATTTTATATTTGGAGTCCCAACCTTTTGGGGGAAAAACAACAAAAGATAAGTCCCGTTCTGTGAAGTATTAAATTAATCTGGATTGTTGAAGTTCAAAAAATGCCCCCATATGTTATTGTTGTCAACGCTGACAGGCATCAAATGATAAATTACATAAAATATTTTGATTTATTTCTTTATCATACCTATGCTTACACAATGCCAATATTATAAGTACTTTCTGAGTAAAGAAACATACTCAAGTCAGTATGTGTGCATGTTTTTAATGCATACAATGTGTTGAAAACTGAGACAGAATAACTCCTCTGAAGGTGTCCACTTTTAGCTCTGAAGGTCAGTGCGGAAGTCTTCAGGCCACGACGAATCAAAGAAGTGAATTGTACTGCCCTTTGGTGCCCCCTTGTGTTATGATTACCACCCAGCTTGACCATCAGTGTCCTCCACCCCCCACCACCCCTGGGTCTGTACTGTCACGCCTCTGGAATCAGTGCCACAAAAGGGACAGAGGCTCTACTCTCATAAGGAGGTTTTTAGAAACTGTTTCGAACAACACAGATGCAGAAACATATACTCTTTCATGGGGTGTAGAGAAATACACTTCTTCCAGTAGAGAATCAATTTTTGTGTTAAAACATGGACTGGGTTTTAAACTTATTTAACTAATTTCTGTGCAAGGCACTGACTGATAAGGAAGTCACATGCAATAAAAACCGGCTCTGCAGATCTAGCATCATGAAAGGGATTTGGAATGCAAGTGCAAACTGAAGGTGGAATGAGCCTGGAGTGTAATTGTGGGAAGTGAGGTCAACCCTCCTCCAGGGGTGAGTGGCTGGGGGCAGTTCGGTGTTGAGGTTTGGGAATGGTTTCACGGGAAAGGTTTGTCAGGGGTGTAGTTGAAGCTGGCATCCAGGAACATCGCCAAGGTCCCCAGTGTGGTGATGATGACGAAGAGCCAAAGGAAAAGCCTGTCCACCACGATGGCAATGTACTGCCAGTCTCCCGTCAGCTGCGGATGTATACAAAGGGCTGTCAGTGAGGAATGCTGGGAATATATATTAGGATGACCGTGGCTCATGCAGGGAACGCATACAGGGCAATCAATGAAGCATGCTGGGAAGTCAAATAGTGCCATCAGTGAAGCATACTGGGAAGTCAAATAGTGCCATCAGTGAAGCATGCTGGGAAGTCAAATAGTGCCATCAGTGAAGCATGCTGGGAAGTCACACAGGGTAATTAGTGAAGCATGCTGGGAACACGTAGAACACTAAACCACATTAACAACTAGGGTTAATAACAAACTGATCTCAGACCTATTTAATTAGAAAATTATCTCAGATACCTAAATCACTGTACTTAAAAATGTATACTTTTTGTTTCTTCGGACTTGTATCCCATGTAGATGTCAACTCAGATATGTGTTGTTCAAGACAATATTTGTCTTCAACGGCAGTTTTTATTAAGCTCAACATAGCCCTGAGAGGGTGGCCGTCGATGGGAAAAGAACATGGGTGGACACGGAGCAGAGCCCGGCCTGCGGGAGGTGACATATTAGGGGGCCAGGCCTAGGAGTATGTTAGAACATGGGGGTGGCATCTAGGAGAGTGTGAGGGTAGGCGGCGGGGCCCAAGAGAGTGTGGAAGGAGGTGGTGCATGGAGGAGTAGAGGGGACAGATGGTGTAATACAGCAGTACAAGCACGGAGTGGAATAAGGCAGAGGGTAGAACATGGGAAGAGGGTAAGAAGACTGGAGGGACTCACTGTGTCATCCGTGTCCTGCCTCCTCAGCTGTTCTGCCATGTAGGTGACAGCAGCGATGGCTGACCTGAGGTCAGGGGGTAGGATCAGGCAGTAGCTATCAGTGTCAAAGTACCTCTGTAGATGGACTGTGCTGTCACACCTGAAAGGAAACATAGACATGAGACATGAGACGCGCATACAGACACCAAGCACAAGAGAGAAATAAAACTAAGCAGTGCTTTGGTATCAGAATGTTGTGTGTTGGTTATTGCCCTTGTGTCTGTGAGGGAGGTCCTCTCTGTGTTGGTTATTGGCCTTGTGTCTGTGAGGGAGGTCCTCACTGTTTTGGTTATTGGCCTTGTGTCTGTGAGGGAGGTCCTCTCTGTGTTGGTTATTGGCCTTGTGTCTGTGAGGGAGGTCCTCACTGTTTTGGTTATTGGCCTTGTGTCTGTGAGGGAGGTCCTCTCTGTGTTGGTTATTGGCCTTGTGTCTATGTGGGGGGTTCTCTCTTTCTGTCTAGTTCATAGATGTTATGAAGGAACTGTGATATAGGAAAGAAAAAGAAAAACCAGACCCTGGGGCATGTACACAAGTTGTTGATGTTGAAATTCCATCTACCTGTAGATTAAATATATGAATATAAAATGTTGAAAATAAGTTCTTCTGATACCTTTTAAAATACCACGACTTCAAAGCTAGTATCAAGTAATTGTACTTTGAATAATTTTTTATTTCATTAAAAAAAAACGTTACCCTGTTGCCAACAATACTTTGCGAAACTCTCTTTTGGATCAATTCGCTTTAAATATCAAGTTTATTCCTAAGATTCGCTACATTTATATTTCAGTTTTACTCATTCAGAGTTACATGTGTTTAGTTAAACAGAACATTAAACGCAAGTTCATTTTGAATGTTATAGATGGAAAAGCTTTCCAGTGCAGCCAGTCTCAAGGTCAGGTCAATGCAGTGAACCTCTGAACCTGCAGTCACTCTGCTTGATAGGTTTCATTGCTATATTTGCTTCACTAGTCACCGTTTTACCAACGGTTAACAGTTAAGGTTAGGGTTACCCATGGAATTTGACCTCCTCTCAACGTGGCAAAGGAAGCGTTAACAGTGGCCTCATCCCATGGACCTTCGACCCACACAGAAAGCAACCGTCAAGTCAATCACTGTCAACACCGAGTCCTTGACAAAGCACCTGCAGTTATCAGGTTGTAATCGCTCTGAACAGGCATTCATATAGGGGATAGTTATTGGCTGTGGCACTAGATGGAATCACTTTTATCCTCCGAACACACATGTTTACTCGTCTGGGCATGTGGCCCCTATAACGGGAGGCTCCACCATGGCGTCTGTAGGCATGCCGGAGGGACCCAGATACCAGCCCTGGATCTTGGGTGTGGGAAATGCAAACTAGTTGTTTGTTCAAGTGTGCCATGTTCCCGGCACTGCGTCCCTTTAGAGCTAGTACATCCCATTGCTGGGTCTGTGTCCCTGCGGAGCTATGACAGTCCTGAGTTTTGTCTGCATTCCTGGGCAGCTACGACAGTCCTGAGACTGGTGCACATTCCTGCAAAGCTATGAAAGCCCTGCGTTTGGCCCGCATTCCTGAACTTTGCCATCAATGCCACAAATGAGACTTTCTCTCCTTTCATTGACACACAACCAGGCTTGTTAACTACATTTCTGACAAGGCACTCAACCACACGGCAGGGTGGGACGCCTGACTGTCTGTTTGCTTGAACCACAGCCATTTTCTACAGCCCCCCCCCCCCCACACACACACACACACAAACACCACACACCCATTCCAGTCCCCTCAACCACCATGGATTAAACTCTAATGCCAAAACCAAACAAAAGCTTAGTGAATGGCGACTGCCGGGAGTGGGCTTAGCTAGGCTGGAACCTATGCCCTTGGACTCAGATGAAAGACTCCTACCCCCCACCCCTAGTGGCAGGGCCACCCAAAGCCTGTTTCTGACCATTGCTGCAGGGGAGTCTCTGTTCACACTGTGGATTACAGAAACCCTAATAAAGCAGTCTGGCATGTGTTTGTTGGAGCCCCAAGTGGGGGAAGGAGAGTGTGGTATCATGGAGCCTTAGCCAAGCTCTGGCTTGGGTTTTGAGAAGGGCTGCTTAATATTATCTCTGCCCTTGTAGTATTCAATTGACCTCTGGTATATTCAACATCTTTTCTTTCGGGTTTCTGTTCTGGTACAGGACGTTCCCTGCCAGGGCTTAAAGTAATTTGACCGTACCCCCATCTAAGCGCAATACCCATTAACAAGTGTTCAACAACAAAGTTGAGAGGAGATGAGAAACATTGCTCTTTTTCAGCGGCTGAAAAGCTTAAAGTTGCTCCTGCAATGAAAATAAACGACAGACTAGCTCCCTAGAAATGGCAAGTTAGCTAGCTAGCATTAAGCTCATTAATTTCTTCTTTTTTTAAAATTCTTAAACGAAATCAAAACGTTAACCTTAAAACTAAAGAGCAACGGTCAGAAAGTGTTTATCAGAGTTCCGCTCTGGACAACTCCTGAATTTTTATCCCAGATTCCAGCACTTTTTCAGAGTGTTAATTTTGCTCATGGCTATGAGGCCTTTTGGTTTCCATTTGGTCAGGACCTCACCTATTTTTATCACCTGTAAAATCTTAACCTCATAATTGGGGTTTACTGTGCTCCAGTGCTAAATGTTTAAACACCAATGAATGCAGCTTAAGTGATTATCTGTAATCTGTAATTATAATGAATGTTGACGATGTATTACCTGCCTCTCCAGGGGAGCACAAGCTCTGGGTTGATGTGCCGAACGAAGTACTCGCCACCGGGTCTGCGTCTATCCAGATGGGACAAGGGTGTGTCATCGCATGGCTCCTCCTCCAGGGGCTCCTCAGGGCGGGGCCGCTGCATTCCCAGGTATCTCGGCAGGGTGTGGATGAACACCTGCCGTGCGTGTGTATGGGGACGAGGATAACGTTAACAAACAGTGTTGAACAACAACAGGAAAGAAAAACCTGCCACCAGCATGATAATTGTTGCAGCTGTTCACATTGCCTTAACATTAAGTTCCCTGCAAACGTTTTAACACTATTAATTGTAAATAATTGATTTTTTATACATGAAGATTCGCTGTTAACTTAACATCAATTATGCTTTTTAGGGACCTCTGTAGGATATTTGTGTGTAACTGTGACTCCTGGGATGTTCTCTGGCTAGTCTGAGGAGGGATTCTAGTAATGGAGGCCCATGCCCTGCAACCCAACCCCCGCGTCTCACCTTGCGCACAGACAGGGGCATGTGGTGGGTGCTCGAGGAGCGGTGATGCAGGTTGAGCACCACCACGCTGAGGATGACGGAGAAGGTGACCAGAATCATGGTGAACATCACGTAGTTGACAATGATTGGAATGCCCAGCGAGGTTTCTGGCACTTTGTCAGCCAGCAGCAGCATGAAGACCGTGAGGGCAATGAGGACAGATATGGAGAGTGTCATTTTCTCGCCTGGGGTAAAGGAAGAGAAGAGAAGGAGCCGTTTTCATTCACAAATCTACCCCTAATACAAATGCCTCTGCACTCACTCCCGTGGGCAGAAGACAAGGGAATAAAACCACAAATATATCAGACAAACGGCTGTTTTAGGAGAGCTCTCCTTTCCTTCATGTGTGCGGCATTATGAAGAGAGCTTAGGGTTTAAACTCACTGCTCTCCTGGCCAAAATGCTATAACGGAGCAATGGTTGGTGGCAGCCAATTAGGAAGCTCGCCCCTGCGGCTTGTGCAATCGTCTCACCTGCACCAGGAGGCAGGTAGAAGACAAAGATAGCCAGGACACTGGTGAGGATACAGGGCACGATGATGTTGACGACATAGAACAGAGGCTTCCTCTCGATGATCAGGTAGAAGGTGATGTCCTCGTATAGGTCCTCTCGGACGTTCTTCCTGGACGGTTTGTGGCAGATCGCCCACTCGCCGTTTTCTGTTTGAGAAAGAAGGAGGGAGCTTATGAGACGGGGGCAGTTACAGTTTATGCCTACATCTAATGCTCTATTTAAGTTGTCTCATACATACGTGTGCCAAAAAGAATCAAACATGTGGTTTGTGGTTTGTTTATCAGTCTGAACTTTGTGAGTAGTCTGAGCGAAAAAGAAAAGAAAAATGGAAACCTAGGGTAGAAACAGAAGATAAGAATAGATAGAGATGGTGTGCGAGGTGGAAAGGGACAATATAGGTGTGAGACAATAACACTAGGCTCCCTGCTACCCCCTACGGACCAGTGAAGGCGTTCTCATCAATGATAATCTCATGGATCTCATCTCCATTCTCGTCCAGCGCGTACTGCAGATCTACTTCTGAGGAGTCGTACGTGTAGGAGCGGAACACCATGGAACAGTTCTGCCAGTCGAAGGGAAAGTACGCCACCTAGAGGAGGGAGGAATGAGTTATAACTCAACCTCAAACGTAACTCAATGTTTGAATCTGATGGGAAATAAAAATCTCAAGACACGAACTTTAAAACACAAAACAGATCAAACTGAAATCCCTTTAAAGCCTACATTTTGAACTGGCTTCAGGTATGGAATAATACCCTTTCCAGAGGGCTTCGCTGCTGACCTGGACCAAGTTACAACCCAACCCGTTCATACAGTACCTCTATGGAACATGAACTTCGGTATATGGCAGGTGGGAGCCAGTTGACCGTGCCGTCGCTATACACCAACACGTTCACGTACAGAGCCACATCAAACTGACCGTCGTTGCTACAGGACAAACATAGGGCATGGAATGAGGAGTGATAGGATGTAATGGACTGCAGTGGACTGTCTACTACAAATATATTTGAGAGTGAGATGGAGAGAGCTGTGAGATGTGGAGCCCCTTCCGGTATCGCATGATGAGTAAGAACATTGCAACATTTGAGTAAAAATAAAGCTGGCTACCTATGCTGATAACCCTCCAATCATAGACCATGCGGGAACAGGGCTGAACAAGGCTTAGTGTAGAGGGTGCAGAGTGTAGAAAAGTGTTGTAGAAAAAAGCTATGGTGTAGGGGAAGGCATTGCTGTTGACTGTTGCAGTCAGAAAGGCCTATCACAACAAAATGTACTTATGAGTACTTATGAGACTTATTATCACTCACTTGATGAGGCAGATGTTAGAACTAGACACTCACTTGTTGATGAGGCAGATGTTAGAACTAGACACTCACTTGTTGATGAGGCAGATGTTAGAACTAGACACTCACTTGTTGAT
>JAOVYW010056228.1:0-15564 GCA_025775045.1 Hiodon tergisus | reverse complement strand
AGGTGGGCCAGTGCATTAGCATGGGCTGCGTCCGCTCAGTCGATAGGTGTATACAGGTGGGCCAGTGCATTGGCATGAGCAACACCCATTAAGAGCCTTCCTCTTTCACCAGTTTCTGTGACGACCAAAATGAAGTTGAGCCAGCGATATGTTAGCTACCCTTTAGCCTATGATTCAATATGTATCCCTCTTTTTGTGTTCTTGCATACCATACCACAGGCAGGGTCCATAAACTGATATAATAGTCCCACAAATGGAACAGTCAGACCATAATCATTCTGTCATTATTTGAACATCTGCAGCACAGTACTGCAATGATATCATGAAGATGAATATAAGGATGCAAGTTACACCCTGTCTGAAATGTAATAAATGCACACCGTAGCTTTTGAATTTGTGGATAATCATAAGTGCTAGGTTATCTACAGGGGTGTAAAGTCTATTTCTCCCACTCTGGCACTTGGATAGTAAATTACAAGCTTCCTAAAGGGTTTTTGGAGGTGTAAAGGTCAGCAAGGCAGAAAATATTCTATTTGTGGTAGTATTGTTAAAATAAACATTGTCCTTACCAATATGGATCCCATGCTATTTACTCTTTAGAGACATGTTGTTTCCATCATGTGAACTCAGTGGGGGGGGGGTTGTGTATTTTGAAGGTACTTTTGTACATTGTGATGTTATTTTGAAACAGACATGTTGCTACTGTAGCTTAGCAACCCCAAGTCCTTCTCTGACTAATCAGCATCTTGGCTACCCACTCTTCTAATTCCTAGTTTGTTCTACTGCTCCAAGAGATTTATATGGTTTTATGAACCAATAAGCAGTGTGTGGTCAACATAAATGTCTCTAATTACTTTTTCAAATGCACAAATGCAATTTTAATGGCTACATTCTAATTTTTAACCTCCGGATCTTAAAACGTGGCAAGTCATTAAGCAATGTGACTTAATTTATTAGAAGCAGATAATGACTACCAAACAATGCACAACTGAGAAAATAATACAGGCAACGCGAGAGAGAGGGGGAGAGAGAGGGAGAGAAAGCGAGATCACCAGATCACCAGGGGTTTTAACGTGTGACATTATGCATGACAAGAAAAATACGGCACAAACAGACACCTTGAGTCGCTTCTTCACAGTCCTACAGGAGCTGGAGAACAGGGAGAGCAGGGGGTCTGGGGCAGGGCGGAACTGCCCTCGGTCTACAGGGAAGACAGTGGCACAGTGGAGGTGCTACCGAAGCGGACTTTCGCAGCTCACACAGTTAAAATTAGACAAGAAAGCAGGGCCAGGGGCACAAGGCTGAATACAGAATGACGGTGTAAGCCCAGAAGTCAAGCAGTGCAGATGCTTCACCAAAGGTCCCTTTTGTCATCCCGTTTTGCACTGACACACACCTGACGCTATCTGTAAAGGAGATTTATACACTCTCAAAGGCAAATTTATGAGTGACAGCTCCAGAGCTGGGGAGGCAGGCTAAGAAATTGCTTTTGAAAAATATAAAAATCAGATTGGAAAGATTTATTTCAAAAACAGAAACCAGGCTGCGTGCTACGTTCAGTCTCTTTATTTGTGCAAAACAATCATTTTAGGCCCAGGAAAGTCTGTCGGTAGATAAGACTGAATCACATTTCGGGGTTACCTGGCATTTAAAGCTCTGAGTGCTGCTTGTTGAAATCCATTTTGTTTCAGGCAGAAGACTATGGATCATGTCTTCATTTGTTTACTTCATAAACTGATTGATTGTTAGCTCGGCCAATCGTGATCCGTGATAAATGACCATGACAAATGATTAGCCGTTCTCCAGGGGCTAACGCTCAAGTCATTGCTATTTTTCGTTCTCAATGCTAGACATTGCTAGAATGCTAGAAACATTTCCCACATAGTAAGAAGCTTCGCAGTCAAAAACAAACACTCAATCTTTGTATTCCTTTTAGAAGAAAAATGGTTAAAAAGCAGCCCAACCTACTTTTTTGATGCATTTTTCCTGGTTAAATATGGAATATGTATACATATATATATAGGCTCGGCCGTGTCCCATCAGAGGTAATGGCGTTTACTGGGTGAAACTGACACACGTTCAGTTATCGTCCCTCTTGGTCGGCCTCTAGGGCTACTGCAAACAGAGTAAGAAACTGGCGATGAAACATGTTTATTACTCCATATTATATTACTTATACATATATAACATATTACTTACTTTTTTATTTATGTTTGTTCTGTCTGCTACAGCTTCATTTCATGGAGGGCATGCATACAACCCTGAGTTTAGATATACCGGCGTTTTCAACTGTGAATGTAGACCTTATTAAACGGGATGAATCCATTAGAAAAAAAATTGGATTTGGAATTGCTATCTCAATTGCGTTGGCATATCACTGCCTTTCCTGTTCAGAGAGAGAATGAGGCCCTTACACGAGATAAAGCCCGCTCATTAATCCTGCAGGAATTAAAGACTTTATGTCTGCGACTCAATAGGTAATGAACAAGCTATACCCCAGGGTGAAAAGGCCAGGCTCTAAGAGGGATAAACCAGGACAATCTTCAGCGAGGCGATGCTCCATGCTGGTGGGCCGCGGACAGGATGTTTACAGCTCAGGCGACAACTTCCACACCCCCCCCGTAAATCTCCACGGCGCCTTCCAGAAATGGGTGTTCTGTGGGACACGCCAAAAGACTGAATCGCCCCTGCACTGAGACCAGGCGAGAGTCCCGCTGCACAGAACGGTCCCATTTGTGCAACCAGGCCTGCTGAAAGCCAGAGTGCAGCAACGCATAGGCCTTAGAGTGTCTGAGGAGGAGTCTGAGGAAGTGTCTGAGGAAGTGTCTGAGGGAGAGTCTGAGGGAGAGTCTGAGGGAGTCGCCTCCCTTTGATTTCTTCAATAAAATCTACAGGATTTAAATTAATACACGGGTACAAACAAGTCCCTCGTGGCTGAGCAGGTCCTACATACACGGGCACATCTAAGGAGCACAACGTCACTCTGCACCGAACAAAATTAAATGATCAGAAGGGGCACGTGGGTACAGTAATGTAAACACTTCCTTGTCTGCTTTGCTATTGCCCGATTGCAATTGACAAAGAGAAAATATATATTTCATAAACCTACAACTGAACAGGGTGGGCATAGATGTGCATGATTAATGTCATTGTAAAAATTACACTGTAAAACTAACCCTTATCCATCCCGGCCGAATCAAACCATGTCACAGTGCTTTCTGTCAGTGAATTATGACTGAGCCCGGGTACGTTCAGGTTTAAGGAAACAGCCATGCTGATGCTGATTAAATAAAAGTGTTGAGGAGGGGTGCCTAAAAGCACTTGCATAAATGCAGGCAGAAAATCTGATGATATATTCTAATGAATGTAACATGCTTTCCTGGAGTGAATATATATATATATATATATATATACACACACACACACACCCCCACACCCACGCACACATATATATGCATGGCAGAACGTGACAGAACAGTTTTATGTATACCTAAAGATTTATTATGAATGCACTCAAGACAATAAAAACGTGTGGCTGGATTGTAGGTCTCCTGTTGTCTTAGGGCCATTCTGTGTGGTCTCCAAAGTGAGATCGATTGGTAGAGACGCTGAGGCCTGAAAACCTGAGTTTGCTTAATTGAATTACCATAATGTAAGGGTGGAGGGAGCATTCTAATGATGTATTTCTTGGGCATGTAGATGAGACTGCCACTGCCAACTGCACAAACGTCACCTACGTCCTCAAGGTGCCATTTATGCAGGTCACCAAACTTCCCCAGCGAAACATAGCAGAGAGGTGCATGTGGGGCAAATAAATAAGGTTAGTGCATACAACGCTTTGACCGTAAGCCACCGGATTGCACAACGCAACAGAGAAGGCGCTGCTATTTAGTGGCTGCTCTAAAAACACGATAAATGTGTACAGTTAACCAATTATCTGGGGATCCCTCACCGGGCAGGCCGCTTAATTGTATAACTTATCGAAACAACTCTTATATTATGTGCATTCAGGAGGCATAGGGGAGCAAAACAGGAGCGCTGAGAGAAATCCCCTATGGGGAGCAGGCTGCCACATCATTAGGCACAGCTACTTGGACCGCTGTTTAATAACCATCACATGTCTCGCCGTAGCCACTAATGCAAACAGTGGCAGCTCGCCGCTCTCTCCGACAATCAAAACGGAGCGCGCTCTCTGTTAAAGATTCTCAAAAGATATCGATCATAATCACGTCCGTAATCACGCGGGAGTCACGCCCCCCTTGAAGCCGCAGTGAAACTAAATCGGTGGGGAGCATTGTTGAGATCCCGCATATGCTTGTGTGCATAGCTTTTCTATTCTAGTGACTTAGCAATTCCACAGAGCCTGTGACAACTATTTCAGAATGGCGGTGATGTTTGTATTCACTAAGTCACATAAAAAACGACACCTCCAGCGTGTCACGTGGTGCAAAGCACCAAAGCAAAAATGTGACTGAAAACAAAAAGTGAGGACAAACTGTGACACAGTGCATTTGTCTAGTATAAGGCATTTCTCTAACTGTTAGCTAAACATTTAAATAAACTGAATAACAACCACCTTATTGTAACACAGACACTGAATGGCTGCCAAATTAAAAATATAATAATTCTCCACAGATGAACACAGATGATGAAAAGCTGACAGTTGGCAAAACCGAAGCCCTAGAAAGTGACAGACGGGAGTCCGGTGGACCCCAGTTGGAAGCTTTGGCGCCGAATGTCCCTTCACCCCCTTTGGCTCCGCCCCTCGCACCCTCACGGCCCGCTGCCGCTCCGTCTATGGACGTGAACCCTTTTACTTTGGCCGTGTGCTCGGAGTGGCGAAATCCGGCAGCCTAACCCCCTAGTGTGTTGTGAACACTCCAGACACATCCCCTTCGAGAGGGGAGCTGAGACTTTCAATTTCCATCGCCGATGAAAGTGGAAGCGTGCTCGAGAGGCCGTGCCTACTGACGGACCATTAGGAAGACAGATTCAAGCTGGAAGGAAAGAGGTCTTGACATGGGCCAGCCTCATGTGAGGCGCCGAGGTAGGGGTGGGAGGCAATTGAATTCCCCTTGTAACACTGCATCGATTGGTCCAATTAGCCTAGTGTTACTGCCAATCCACTTTCACCAGGCTAAAGTGACAGACAGCTATGTTAGCGCTGAATTGTCAGGTGACACTTATGTTTACTCCGAGATAACAGCTTATGTCAACGACTCTCGGACAGGCAGGAGGAGTCGAGTTAAAGCGATCTTATTCTAAAGTTCTGTCCTCTGTGTGATATGAGATACCCTTTCTGTGCTGTACAACAAAGCATCTTCTGCTATTGTATTGCATCTTCTTTGCAATACAATATAGCCAGTATTCAAAATTGGATAATTACACTGTCAAAATGCAGGGTTTTATTAAATACATGTTCTGTATTTCAATATCTACAGGCCCTATGCACACATTCACACAGCAGCACAGCGCATTAGGACAATGTGACAGAGCCTTGTGCATTCTGGCCCTTGTTAAATCACCTTTGAATCACAATCAACTTCCATTAATTCTTTGTACCAAACGAATACACAAAGATGACAGCGTCAATGGGGACAGGAAAAAATAAAATAATAATAATAATAAGAGGCAGCATGGGCCTTCACCCATGTGAAGCACAAAGGTGGGCTCAGTAACGGAGCAGCTGCTGATGGTTTCATCACACAACGAGCCTTCACAAGGTGTCGCGGGCCGTTGATTTATAGGGCTGTCGAAGCCATTAAGTGGCCCTGGTGTCCAAATGGGCTGAAAGGGAGCGCTGCCTGGCGCACTCCCAGAGCATCTGTAAAGGTGAAACGGTTAAGGGCAGCCAGGAATAGGCTGGGGACACGGAACTGGCATTGCTACCTGGCAGGCCTGCCAGCAGCCATAAAACTGTTATTATTACTTAGCAGACGTTGTCAACTCGCACGCCTTTGGCTTCTACGCGTTGCCCGTTCGAGCAGCTGGATAGTCGCCGAAGCAGCTTGGGTTAAGTACTTTACTCAGGGGTAAAGCAACAGTTAAATTTTAACCGGCGACCTTCTGTTGATGGGCCCACCAGGTTACTCTGCCGGCCCATTAGAGTTTCTTACCGCCTGTAAAGAAAGCCTCGAAGCGTAGATCGGCTTTCATTGACGGCATGGCAAAAGGAGAAGTTTAGTGTGTTTACAAACTAGCAAGGGAACTGCGTCCACAAGCCAGTGCTGGTCTGATTAGGCGCTTTCAGTCCTGCACAATAGCCACAAGTTTGCGTGTTTGAAATTAAGGTTTGACACAAAAGGCCGCATCCCTAAAATCATTCAGCGTCCATTATGTAATTGTCGAAAAATTGCAGCTAAAGACAATCTCACACAGCTTCATTGCATAACATCTCAGTCGGGAAAATGATCAGTCTGACAGATACTCGACGCATCTGACCGCTTCATGCTACTGCCACCTCCGTCCCTCCAGGAGATTTCAGCCGAAGGCATCACCATATCACGTCCTCACCCGCACACGAGAGTCTCATGTGAGCAGAGAGCTTCTGGTCTTTCCCACGTCCCACTTTAGAACGTGCAAGAGAAAACTACAGGAGAAAAGATCTGACATCCTTTGATACACGCCACTTTGATCTCTTCTCCCACTATAAATAGCTGACAATAGCCCTCACGGGTGTGGACGGAGATTGCCTCCTCCTCGGACTGTCAGGAATTCAGCTGTGGGCTCCATGGCTTTCACCAGGAGAGGATCCGCTTGACGTCATCTTCGTCCTGTCTAGTGCAGCGGCTGCATCCACAGACGGTGTGTAAGCGCTGTTTTTTAAACACGTTATCCTAATAGTTTTTGCTTTTTTTCAATTAATTCTGCGATGTGATTTTGCTAGGTAAAATACAGGGAGAAAGGACATAAAATTTTATTTTAGAAAAAAACAAATGCTTCAGCATTGCACATATTTTTGATACATTTTTAATTAATCTTTTAAAAACCTGCCCACTTTGCATCAGCCAGTTTAATAACTGCGCCTAATGTATTCATTTATTTTTATTTTCCAGTTAAATAATTTTTTTAACACATTTAAAAACATTTTTTAGACTCCAAAAGGAATCCTACATACCCCCATGACTTCCCTTCATTCACTCTGTTTTTAATAATGTCCTTCTGTCGTTCAGGTAAATGCGTTCCTTGACATGTCAGGCTGCTGCCTTCATTTCAATATACAGCAATGAGCTGTCACAGTGGACCACTATATTAGCACCTCCACAGTGCTGCCGGTGGCATAAATTGTGAACGTTACCTGAATGATGTCACTTGGACAGCACGCGCAGACAGAGGAGTTAGACCGCGCTGATGAATTTGTGAAGTGTATTAACGACAGCCACGTATTGATCCAGAAAGGGCCGGTGATATTCACTATGAAGAACTGTATAATATCACAGAAGAAGAAGTAAAAATCAATACACAGTCTTTGTATAATAACAACGCAAAGAATTATGTTCTTCGCTACAGAAATTAATCATACAATAATTGATTCCTCTGACCGTTTAATCTAGGCACACTTAATACCTCGTTAATGGTTAGTTGTTTTCTGCAGCTCTTGTTTATGGTAGAGGTGGTAGAATCGACCAATTGTATTGGGGCTTTGTCCTTGTCTACTGTAGCACTGGCCTTTTGTGGCGGCCCGTGGTCTATTCTTAACACAGGTTGTGCTGGTACAGACTCAAATGAAAAGTCTTTTTGTGGCAAAGCAGAGCGTGTCTGGAAGGGTGTGAAGACAAGAAACGCAGAATGACAGCTGCTTGTGGAGCGGTTTGTCTTGTCACCCTCTAGCGTTTGGCAGGACAGCGCTTGCACCAAGATCAGGCAAGTCACAGTCTTGGGTGAGGTTATATGTAAAACTACACTTAAAACAAAGTAAGTCCTGATTAAGATCAGCAGTTATCAACGGTATCAACGGTAACGGTTTCCGCGTGACAGAAATTGAACAAAAAGCACATTTAAACAAACAAACAAACAGATAAAACACGCAGGGTTAATTCTGGGCCTGGGAAGTCAGTCTAAGCCAGTCCCGCACAGTCACTTCCTCATTGCCAAAGGTTTCAGCGGTTTAATTGGTGCTTACACTGTCCTCGTTCCATAGGCAGCTTCTGAACGCGTAATGCATGTGAAACCCTCCCATTGTTTCCACCAGATAACCCCTCATTCCAACCATGGACGTATTTATTTTTATATCATTCTTTTATATTGGAAATGCTCTTCCAGCAATTAAACTTCATCTCAGACAAAAGCTCCATCCAGCCCATTCTGTTCTCTGTCTGCTCAGAAATGTCTGCAGCACAACAGCGCTGCTACACTGAATCTAAATCTAAAGTGTTGCAATTGAAGCACGACCATCTGTTCGGATGGGGTCGCAGTCACTGGTCCTAATAAACACTCAGCGTTTTGCGTTTGTGCAACAGCAGAGCATCGAAGGAGAAGGACATGGAGCAGAAAGCTCTGTAGAACCTTTCTGAAGCTACTGTTGGAACACGGGTAAAGACTGGTAATCAGACGGAAATATAAGTGCAAACCTGTGTTTACATTTAAGTCTTAGACCTAACAAATCGCACAAATCTTTAGCCACACAACGCGCTGTCACATGAAGTTTCATATTCGAAGAGACCAGCCATTGCTACAGTGACAGTGACAACTGCTTGATTCTGTACATTTTAGAACCTGGTATTTTGTTGGTATAAGATGGAGCTTGACAGAAAAACTGAATTTTTAGTAGCGTACAGGGGAAAAAAGCTATATATTGCTAATACAATTTTAAAATTAAATGGGAAATTTAATGACAAAACTCAAATTAAATGACAAAATATTCCCACCTTTGATTCCTGACAGTTTAACACTTGACTTTTTAATTATTATGGGGATTTAATGTGTTGTTTAAGCTGTCGGTAGTAATTATGTCTGTTTTGGCTGCTGTACGCTTGTTTTATGGTAATACGCTTTAAAAAAAATGTATTTACTTCTGCTGCCAAAGCCGGCTGGCCGGCACAAAGGGTTACTCCCTGTGGACTCAGTGCCATTCGAAAACGTACACAACAACAGGAATTCAAACTGCTTCTTCCGCTATATCTTTCAGTGATTGTATTAGGCTTCTTGGGGTGTAAAATTAAAAGAAGTTGATCATTACCATGGGGAAAAACTCCCTGTTCAATACCAGAAAAATATGAAGTTTATGTTTTTTTACCTTTTTATCATTTATCTATTTAAATATTGAGGTAATGAATATATGATATGAATCTGTGCAACTAATAATTCTATTTTGTCAATAAAATTGCTTTTTACCTTAACTCCAGTTTTTTACTTTAACCTCCGCAACAAAAAATGTGCCACATATCAACTTGAATCCAGAAAAAATTCAGTGCATGTTAATGTAAATGTCTGATGACTGTAGAATCTAACAAATTCTTAATGAAAAAAACTATGCATATTACCAATGAAGTTGTCCAACTATCTTATATTGTAGTAAGTATTTTACTACAGTTCACATAAAACAGCACAAAGCATCTCTACAAACTAAATTACAGCAACATGCCAGCATTGTCCAGCGGATTATGTGCAAGAGCATATAACCACAGGTTAGATCCTACAAAAGGATTAGACTACAAAGCAATTGCGAACAGATTGTGACAGGGGTCTGCGAGGTTGAAAACTGCTACAAACTGCTGCAAACTACATCTGTAGTCATCTTATGAAAAGATAGATAGGATGGTGTTCGATAATTCACAGATGCTCCATACAGTAGGTATTTAATTGAACTATATTTATGTGGCCTGGAAGTAATTGGGCACAGGGAGACAGCGACCCAGTTTAGAGATTTTCTTTCTTATTTGTGTAACAAATGTGATAAACCCAAACAAAGGGAACATAGGGACATCAATTTAAATTAAACCAGGACAAAATATTTCAGACACAAGTAAAACTGAAAGGCCTTTGTCTTTCAAGAAAACCACACAAACAAATCATTCACTTTTTAGGCCAGTAACAGGAACAACAAAACCTTCTTCTTAGAACAACCTGCTGTCTCTCTTTTCAAAGTCATAATTTTCAGAGTCTGGCCTCCTTAAGGGTAACCCCGCTCAGGTGTGTCAATCTTTCCCTAGCAGTGGGCGTGGGCCTGTCTGTGGGTGTGGCCCCACAAGCTTGCGTACTGAGATTTACAATATTAATTTAATGATACTTGTCACTCCTCTCTCAGTCGAAATAATGAGATGCGTTCAAGTGACTCGGAACACCGCTTGACATACTGAACATGACAATTGGTGAAAATAAGACGAGCAGAACCAATTTTTGGAGGCTGTGAAAACATTCCAGCAGGGTACCACTTCATTTCTCCATATTAAATGTTAAATATGTTACTAATGTACTTGACTTACTCATTTTTTACACAACAGTGACTTCATTAACGTGGGGCAGCCAGACTCGCTATTAAATGTAATGTTTTAAAGCAGGTTAGTGTCCAATATAGCCGGTGTATTGAAATGCGACAATGTGCATACGCCAGCCCGCTACAAACTGGTACAAACTGCAGGCATCCTCTTAATCGGTTTTTAAGACATTGTTTAGTTATGATGTTGAGTTTGAGCACTGACTTGTATCCAGAAATCTACTCGCTTCAAGTTCCAGCACTTGACCTTTCCTCGTATGGTCTTAATGAGTAGGGGTGGCATGCGTGTTCTAAGGCTCAGATATCAGTGAACGGCCGCAGGCTGTTCGTGCGCCACCAGAGGAAAGGGACAGAATCCCACATGAGAGCATGCACAGTCTGATGCAAACCATGCAGGTGTGCAGTTTCTTCTGCTCTACCTGTGGCGGCTCAGCATGTTACCGGCATGTGATTTTCACGGGAGCCGCCCGGCTGAGCTATCCTGATAATGGCAAATGCTATTCAGCGTAACAAAGTTGCCTGTGGCATATCCATGCATTTAAACAGTGTCGCACCTGCAACCTTTAACTTTTTATCTTTTCCTGTTGATATTTCTGCTGTATTAGTTTCTTTTCAAACCACAGTGGATGATTTTGGCAATCGGATATGTGAGCATTCGAAAGTGCTAAAGCAGCAGAGCGTGAATATTCTACAAGCTCAAAGTTCTCGTTGTTCGTTAAGGGGGGGGGGGGGTTTCAGACTTACTTTGTAATGGAAACCTGCCACTCGGGCACGGGCACACACACACACATACATACACACACACAAGAACAGTTCGAAAACTGTAAAACCAGGATTCGTGTCAATTATAAAACGATAGTCTCAAAAGCTTGACGTTTATTGTATTGATAAGATATAAACAGCAGACAGTTGGAAGAAAAAGAATGGTGTGGAGAACAGCCTGCTCATAAAGTTCTGAAACATGAGCAACTTCTCCTGACAGGACACATTAGGCTTTTATCTTGGTACCCGCTAAAGAAAGGCTGCACGGCCCATATTGAGTTTGCCCACTCCTCTACTCACAACTGCAAACAGTGCCTGTTGTGAAACTCCCTCCCCTCATCATCCTGTAATCTAGAGGGAGGTCAGTGAAAATGAGTGATAGGGCTGAGGACACGAAGCGCCCCGCGTTTTTCGTTGAGGGACAGCGCAGCGCGCCTGATGCGATTGCGATGACAGCGAGCTGGTGCAGCAGAATCTGGTTGGGAAAGACGCGATGTTCGCGTCAAGCAGCACGACTGATGTCGGCATTGGTGCAGAACGACAGAAAATGAGTGATTTGGATTTAAATCATTAATCTCGAGTTAAGTTGCGAGGTCCAGAGTATAAGTGCACGGCACCGTAAGCACGGTGTTAAAACAAATATGTGCCAATGATATTAGATAAAGGTTATTAAAAAGAAAAACCTTGGTCTTCCTTTAGTCCAGAAAGGAAAGCCGCAGGCAGTGGTTGGGTCCATTTTCTACTTTTAGTGCAATAGCATCAAACGGGCTTCAGTGCTGCTTACGACTAAACAGCTGGGTGATTTTAGACAAATTGGAACTGTGGTTGCAGGTCAGGGGTTATAAATAAGGAAATCCCAGTCCGTATTCCCCTTAGATCCCCGGCTTGCTTCAGGCCACGAGTCACTTTGTCTCCTTCTCCTCGCTCAGCATCCTGCAAAACTCCCAGGGACAGGCCTGAGCGTTTCAGTGAGTTACCTGGGGCAGAAAAAAAAGTTCTAAAAATAACCCCCCTCTCCCCAGTGGAATGAAACTGCGAAGGTTAAGCAATCCTATGGCTTCAGGCAATCGTTCCATTTAAAACACACTAGGAGCCTTCCGCAGCCCGCGGTGGGGCTGAAGAAACTGAACGACTCCATGATTTACGGCACCGGGAATCAGAGCAGTGGAGGGAAAAGGCACAGTCAGTTCGACACAAAAGGTCAGAGGCGCAACCAAAGCGGGCGCCGTTTTCATCCCTTGCGCTCTTGGCGAAGGTACCCCGAGTTTACTGCGGAACAGCTGAACAAGGTCCGCCTATCTGGATCCACTGAGGTCCGTGAAAGCTGATACACAGAACATTTTATGCCGAACATATCTGTCACGCGTATTTGTACTGTGGCTCGCATAAATGAGGTTTTTTGAAAGGATTGGTCAAAAAGGTGTGCACTAAAATCATATACGTCGCTTAAATTACCTGCTCACATTTCCAAATCAATACGCACACATTGAATTCAACAATTCATTGAATTCTATTTAAGGTAGAGAATGGCTTTTAAGTCAAGGGACGTACAAACT
This sequence comes from Hiodon tergisus, assembly GCA_025775045.1. Lineage (NCBI taxonomy): Eukaryota > Metazoa > Chordata > Actinopteri > Hiodontiformes > Hiodontidae > Hiodon > Hiodon tergisus. The sequence continues at coordinate 2,811 of JAOVYW010056228.1, read as the reverse complement.
AAATGGATCTAAATGGCCTTAAAAACTTAACGACAGATAGAACTAAAGTTGGTTTGTCATCGACTAAAAACAATTCAGGCATGTCTCTGCCGTGCATAAACACTGCTAGCAGAGTTCTAAAGCGTACAAGGAGGGAAACCCAGGTCTATGCACAAGTTTGCAGTTTAATTTAAACAACTATTTTGACTAAGGGGCTCACTAATCAGTCAGATATCAAGGAACTACATCATTGTGCAAAAGTGTACAAAATATTTATAACATATGAATGCACCCCATTCATGAAAAGGATAGTAACCCACCTGGGAAAGGGCTCATGGCCAGGTGGCTTTGGCTCGGGCTACATCACGCCCTCCCATCTGGGAACATCTGCCTTTCAATTCACTCTCCAAGCACTTGATCATTTACTCTTGGCCGTCAATATGGCTGTAATCCTAATACATATCAATGTAGTTCATGTTTGATCATTTGCCTTCAGAAAACATTCGTGAACATTTAAAGTACAGTACCTGATTCCTAACGAATGCAGCAGTATGTTAACACCACCCTCCTTTTCTTTTTCAAGAAATATGTTTAAAGAGACTAAGATGCTATCTGCACTTTATTAAACTTGGATTAAAGAGTACAAACTTCTTCCACCCGTTTTGGTTGATTTTCCAAGATCAAATCAATGGTTTGTGCTTCTCAAATTGCATTCCCTGTAACAATTAAAAGATAATATATAGATTGTAGATAAGTACAAAATCAATACAAATTAGGAGACTCGTTGAGAACGTAGAATTGTCTCAGAATAAATAGATTAATTAATCAATGAATGTGATAAATAAATAGATATTTACATATCGACTTAAATTTAAATTGCTTTCAGACCAACCTCACATAATTTGGGTTTATAAAGGAAAGAAATGCATTTTTTCAAAAAAAGCAATACATTTGAAAAATATGTTTCTGGTAATTGCAACGCTTAATCGACGACTTTATATAACAAATATACACTGATTTCATAATTATTCATGGCATTTACATTGAACTTCAATCTCTCGCATGAGAGAAATAGGGTGCATGCGTACATTCTAACCAACAATAAAATGAATTGAGGCACACGCATTAGAACCTTTACCAATGCTGAAGGTTCCACTACACATGTGGATGGGCCCAAGCGCAGGTGTGAAGTGAAATGGGGAGGTAACGTTCTGTTCGCTTAACCCGATGCTAATGGTAAACGGCAGCCTGAACCACAGTTCGCTTCCGTATAATTCCAGTCCCGGCCTTCAACCGCATTGGTGCCAAATATCTGATATTTCACAGCTTTTCATTTCATATAAATAATGTAAGATCATGCAATAAATGTGTCGTGTTATACAGGAATTTATATTAGGTCATAATGCACGTATAGAAGCTAAGTTATATTTATTCACCATTACGCAATATACCAAAGGCTGTCATCAATGTGCTTTAATGGCTGTATCCTGTCAGATGCTGTATTGTTACATAAATGCTCGGGGGCTGCTCTTTATATTTGACTGAATTAAAATTTTCCCGCGAAATGGTGATAAGTTGTAATTACCATCCATAATTAAGATATAGGGATGAAAAGATGAAGGAGACAGAAAGAGAGAAGGAAGGAGGACACAATCTGGATGCTGTACTATTCAGAGACACCTGCAAACACACCAGCGCCTGAGCGGAAAGGGGCACAATTTCAACTCAGCAGTCGCAGTGAGACCAAGGGGCACACAAGCTCATAAAGGGAGGAAATCTTTATTTTAATATCGGTATTTTAATTTAAAAAAAACCATGTATCTAGGCTATATCTTTAACCTATGGGACTCATTAGGGGGCTCAACGTGTTTGCTATTTCGATTTCTTTTCATGGAGGGAAATTTAAAAGTGAAAAAGAACCTAACCCTGAAAACTGTCAGACATGGAATACACCAGCACAATATGCCAAGCCCCTGAAGATAAATTACTGGATTGCCTTCACAACAGTTCAGTTACAATTCAGATTACCCAATACTGGCCTGAGTTAAGCTTGATTTGAGCAGTTGAAAACGAGGAAAAGGAAAAAGGGTAAAAATAGAGGAAAAGGTTTCAGTTAATTTTAGTTATCATAATGGATCAGTCTTTCTTTTAATGACAGGATAGCAAACAGATCTACGATACAGACCAATTTCCATAGCAGGCCAAAGTTTATATTAAGATAAGACAAACCTGGCCGGCTTAGAAACTGTAAAGTGAATACTGAGAATGAACAGACCAAAAAGATAAAAGGAAGCCTTCAAGCAACACCTGAAAAGGGGGGCAGAGGTCGTAGACATTTGCATTTAGTAGGTCTGTAGCAATTTCCTTGAGAATGACCTATGAGTGACATGCAGGCCAGATGTGAAGGTAAGCGAAGCCAGTTTTTCTCCAGGACCGTTCTGCACTGCAGCTGCAGATTTCACCCCAGCACAGAGCAGAAGGAGGCCGGATCTGAGAGGAGTCCTACCCTTATTTTCCTCCCTGATATCTGTGCCTCGGCTGTAATCTATTTCCGCTTGTTTAGGAGGAAACAATGCCTGGCTGCTTGGGCGTCCCAAACAAAAGGAAGAGGTCTCACAGCAACAGTCCTGCCTCTCCACGCTCAGCCCAAAATAATTTTGTCAGCCTCCCTTTTGTCAGAATGCCATCCTATATCTCACCTGAGGCCATTTGAGCCAGGGGAGAATAAATTAGGTTGATCGGCGGCGTAGCCAAGCGGCAGGAGCTGGGGGGGCGGGGGGGGGGGGGGGCTCCTGCTTTCCCCACCAGCCCCACACCAGGCACCACAATGCC
>JAOVYW010056217.1:0-18736 GCA_025775045.1 Hiodon tergisus | reverse complement strand
GCTCAGTCCATGAAAGGAGTGGAAACTAATTTTGCTTGTTTTAAAAACCAACGTAGGGGGGCACAAGATGGCAGCTAAACAGGACCCGGAAACAGGACCCGTTAAACAGGACCCGGAAACAGGCATGTCTGCTAGTTACTGATGGGACGTTTAGTTCTTTTGAATCAGTTCAGTGAGAAGATTTGGTTCTCTTGACTCCTGATGTATTCAGTAGTATTTCCAGTTCCAGTTTGTAAGTTTTACACTAAACCAAACCAAAGAGAAGTTTTAAAGCAAACCACTCTTACCTGGTTTGCTTGTTATCTAAAGATGCCTACATTCGTATGCCCTGCCCCCTTCTCTTACCAAATTATTGACTGATATATGTGGCAGCCAATACAGTTCAGTTTTGCAACTTCTAATTGATTTGAGTGGTGTGGGGGAATAGGCCCCAAATGAATCATAATAGGCCCCAAATTAATTAAATGAGTCATAAGATTAAAGGATTTGTTTGAGTCAAGGCAGGAGATCACCAGCGCCTGGACAAAGAGCTGTGTTGCTTGCTGTCAGGAATGAGTGGATCCTCCTGTTTTTAAGGAAAAATCTGTGGGATCAATTCACTGAAGCAATGTGGTCCTTGAAGGACAGATCATGGTCCAGGGTGACTTTGATGCCCAAAGATGCAGAAAGTTAAGAAAGAGGATTTTTTTTTTTTACAATACTTTTTTTTGTGTGTGCAGGTTTTTAGTGTATAAAGTCAATGATCCACCTGAAGGTGTTTAAGGGGTTTATTTGCATGCATTTAAAAAAAAATGTAATGACTGCTTCAGGGCTTGTGATGTAGGTTATCACTTCAGATTTGGTGGGGCCATAACACCGTTGTTTAGTACATCATTTGCCTTTTGTTTAAATCCCGGGTAAACTGTCCCTAACGCAGCGGGATGGCTTTGGTCTGGCCCGGTGTGTTAATTCCAACACACGTACTATATTGAGATGTTGGAGGGATTTTTTCCATTAAGTATTTAATAACAATATGTATGTGTATGTACTTTTGGACAAATAAGGCTGATTGAACATACATTTAATTGCATTTACCTTCCCTGGTTTAGAAATTATTTAACAATAATGCCATTTGTGTGCAGCACATCCTGAACGTACTATAACGCTAAAAAAAATTGTGAAATTATACCAAGAATAAAAACCACAGTGATTACCTAAACATGGCTGTGAGTACACCTAAAGTTAAAATAATTAACAAATGATGACTCTTTCTGTTTCAGAGTGGAAAAAAATATATTACGCAGAGCTGACGGTAGAGGAAGGTGCGGTTTTAAATGTCAGTGATCTGCTACAAAATCTGAAATATTTAAAAGTGGGAGTGTTAAACATTTCGGACTTCAGTATCACAACAGGTAAAACCAAAATACCTATTAATCTAATATATGAATATATTATATAAAATATGTTAAAGTTAATGGGAAATGGTTCCAGAAATATACATAACACTGGAGCAATCATCGTAAATTAATTTGATTAAACCATTTACATTACTTTAATTACAGTATTTGTAGTTTTGATTTTTTAATAAACTCAGATTTTCATTAATTTAATCACACTGGGAGGGCAAACATATTTAGTAGATGGTTAGGCTAGGTGAATAGAGATTTCACTTTTAGCCAATAAAACAATGTTAATTGATATGAACACTATGTAAATTGTTAAAACATTTAATTGTTATATAACAAAATAAAGCAACAAGGTGCAAGAGGGTGTGATATATCATGAATACAGTCTCAGCTAGGCTTGGAAATTTTTAACAAACATTTACATTAAAACCATATTGTAGTAGATCCAAATTAACAACGGACGCGAAATTTATTCATTGTCATTTGCATCCGTTCCAATTTTCAATGTTAAATTTGAGACCATTTAAACACAAGATGTAGAGTAGACTACATTATTTGACTACATTATTTATTCTGACTAGAAAAGTTTGATAAACCAATAAATATTCTTAGTTTTCAAGACAATGAAGGATCAAATCCATTGCATGTAAACATTAATTACAATAATTTATTAATGTGTAAAATATTTTTTGATAATTCATTATGTGGTTGTTATGTGTATTTAAACATTCAGCACTAATAGTGATTATGCATGGAAAGGTGAAGGAACTGTAATGTCACACATCCACAGCAGGCATATGTTTTTTTGCTTTTGGTAGAACTGAAAATAAGTCCTAATAAGCTTTGCTTTTCTTCAGGTGTTTTTTTTCGCCATTTGTAATACCTTGAGGGCAGCATGGTGGTTTGGTGGTTAAGCCTAGGGACCTCACAGGGTCACTTGTCACTGTCTGCGTGTTTTCCCTGTGTTTGTGTGGACTACCTCCTGTACTGGGCATATCCTACCCTTGCCCGTGCCATGTGTTTGTGTGTTAATTTGTCTGTCTGGCTCATTCCTGGCATCCTGTCTTGAGTGTATCCTACCCCATGCTTTCTGTGAGTTTGTATATTTGTTCCTTTGATGGACTGGCTTTCCTTCCTGTATGTACTCTGCATCATGCCCTATGATGGACTAGCGTCCCATTCCGGGTGTACCTCTGTGTCTGCTGGGTTAGATTTTGGTGCACCATGAAGTAAAAATGGATAAGCAGTTGCAAAGAATGAACTAACAAATGAATGTACGCTTGACCGTGAATTCAAAATGTAACAAATTTTATTTGATTTAACATATATACAACTCTTTAATAGAATGTGAAATCCTGGGAAACAAAACCATTTGCAACTGTACGACGGATTATATCTGGAGTGGGGATGTGTGTCACTCCCTCCCAGAATGCTGCAATAAAGAAAAATGCACTCTGAACAGAACAAACCCTACTCCGATGTGTCTACCTAAGTCACAAGGTATTCTCTGGAATATTACGGAAAACCAATTTTCTGTAAAGAACTTTCTGTCGTTTGCTTTGTTTAGCATATTTTTAATTGTAATTTTTTAAAGCCCTTGTCATCTCATAATGGTATTTGAATCCTTAATCTCTCACCACAGTTAAGGTCACTGGATCAATGTTCATCAACCAACTTTATCTAACCGAATTGGCAGACCCCACCTCAGGCACTTATTCAACGTGGAGTGCAAATATCTCAAAAGAAGTATGTGAAAAGTTTGAAACATAACCAGCTGGAGAAGTGTAAGAAGTGTCAGCTCGTCCCTTTTCAGCCGAAAGAGAAGTTGTATCATTCTACGAATAGCATTTTTGTGTTAAAGTATTATTTTGTCTTGCAGGTTTATAAATATGTTGACAGTTATCAGTCGTTCTTCATGTTAATTTTCATTCTTTATGTTACATAAGTAGAATGGATGTACACATACAGCTTATATGTTTTTTTTTAATGGAGTGTCTGATTCTATGTTGTGTATATAGCTAGCTACATCATAATTATCTAAAGACAACTGTTATTTTGTTCATAGTTAATAGCTGTCTACAGCACATTCAGCGGGTTTGTGTCCCTGAGTATTACTGCTTTCAGGTAAACATATGGAAATGGAAACAAATTGTTTACTTTGAATTATTGTGAAAAAAGCAGACATGGACCCTTACATTATTTTTGTTTCCTCCTTTTGATTAATGATTCCCTGAAGGTCTGGGAGCATCATTGTAGATTTTACAATGAGTTTCAATTCGCCTATGGAACCTGAGCAACTTTCTGAAAAAACATTAATGTTGGCAACATCTTTGAATCAAACATTCAGTCTTGCGACGAATGGTAAATATATAAAAACTGGCATTTCTATTTTAAACCCAATATTAAAAAAATTATGAATCATTTCATTTTGGCTGTATGGAATTTCTCCTAGGCAACAATTTGCAGATCTAAAACCTCCTTTCAGTACTCTTTTAGATATCTGTGACACCCTATGTGTCTCACATAGATTTCCCTTTGGAATACTACGATGGCATGGGGATACTTTTGGTAAACGATAGAATTTATGCGTTGGTAACCAAGCTAGCAATAGTAAAAACACAGAATTGTAATACATTTTTCTTTCTTTCCACAGGTGTGGTGAAAATTGAAGCACCACAAGGTCCATTGTGTTATATGGCTCAAAATGTAAGATTAAATTGCATACTAAATGGGAATTTTGAGGCATGTAATTGGACCTTGACGACTAAAGATTCAACTATACTTATTGTAAATGGAACAGGTGTGACTGTGGCACCCGACTGCAGTGTGCTGACCCTTAAGGAAACAACAGAACTTTGGAGAGGTCAGTATTTAAGGATATTGCACCTTTCTTGTTTACCATTCACCATTTTGATAGTGTGGGTAAGGTCATCATCTAAGGAAGGGAATTCTTTCCATTAACCTAGGAGAGTGTCGTATAATGTGTATTTTTAATTCAAGGTACCTACACCTGCAGCTTTTCCATGGGGTCAATTTTGCACATAGCCAGTGCAGATTTGGACATAGCCCTTTTACCAGTCAACATTGAAATACTTAGCGAACCACAATACCCAGATTGCAGTAATGACCTTGATACAAAACAAGTGAAAATCACTTGTGCCATTCAGAGGAGCACAGAAAATTACAATGTTACATGGGAAGTTAAAGGTGCTTCAAAAGGAGTGGAGAGTAATTCAACGAAAGGTAAAGTCATGCATTGTATTATATGAATAATAAATAATTGTAACAGTGTTAATAAATGACATTGGAGACTAACAGAGGTTTTTTTTCCCTTAAATATACAGGTAATTTCATTGTCTTTGATGTAACTATAAGTCTTACTTGCGCTTCCGCTCAAGAGCCTGAAGTTAGTTGTAAATTTACAAACCGACTGGACCAAAATAAATCTGGCTACATCACTATTCCTACCATCTTCAGTAAGCTATTTTCTATGGTGTGATTGTATTGCTCGGTGTAAAATAAATCAATTCATCCAGATAAGTTCCGCAGGCTAAGTTTGTGGTTCAAGAGAGCAATGCTAATGTTCCATCTAGGATTAGAATCTACAGTCCATTGCCTTCAACAAAACTAGAACACTTGACAAAACTACAATGGCAAACTTAATCAAGCATCCAGAGGATGAGTCCATGAATGATTAAAACAGTTCAGCAAATAACACAATTTCCTTAACAAATTTACTTCAATTTTCGACTAAGGAAACACAACAGTTTGTGAGCAAGATGGAAACTGGCCAAAGGCAAAGACTGAAACAACTGCTACTTTGCCATGTGAGAATGACCAAGTTGGTAGAAAAGTAAGAAATTGTTCGAAATCTAGATCGTGGATGACAGAACAATCTCCCTGCGTCAATCAAGCTCTGCATAACATTCTTCAAGATGTATTGGTAAGAACAACTATTACCATCAACGTCTTCTAGTGATAGCCAAAAAGACAGATGTAGGCTATAAAAATGTACAATCCACTTAACAAATTTGATGAAATTGCATTTAATTGTGTTTTATTGTCTTTGCAAGGATCTTATTTCTTCTACTCATGAAAATAAAAGCTAGTAAATACCTCTATGTAGAGTGCAATTGGCGGGTTTGATTTGGTCCTGGCCAGAGTGCCTTTGTTTTTTTACAGAGTGCCGTCTTCATTAAAAATGTATATGATTAAGGTTCCTTGTAAAAGCGCGTGTAGAATTTGTAATTTTTTTACTCAATTAAAACAATAATTTGTATGTCTTTGCAGAACCTTAAAAAAGGGCTTGGATCTGTTGAACAACTTGCTCATGGTGTGTTTGAACGTTTGCAAACATCCACTAATAATAGTAATTCTATCAACACACCTGCAAACGTAAATGCATCAGTAAATATTTTATACAGCATGAATAATATTTCATCCAGTCCATCAAGCAAATCAATATTTCCTGACAGCATATTACCTGTAAGTATGTTTCTTTGATCTGGAAAAAAATAAAAAAATAAACATAATTCCTGATTTTATCTTATCTCTCATGTGAAATCCCGATATGGTTGAACCTTACTTTTATTTTTATTTCCCCCCAGAATTTACTGGAATCAGCCAGTAACCTTTTAGATCCGGCTTTGGAACAGTCCTGGAATTCAAACCCCAATCCTAACAACAAATCAAACCAATCTTTATCTGTTCAGTTCCTTACGGCTATAGAAGGCCTAGTAACAAGCACAAACGTCAATGAATCCACAGCTAACAAGGAGTATGAAAATGTAGAATTCAAAAGCTGCCAAAATCAAAGCCAGGGCTGTGAAAAGGTGTTCAATGTCACAATCACCATGACTAAAAACACAGAAGGAATAGCAAACATTTTGGGGTTTAAGTCGCTGGCTCCTATTTTACCAAATTCATTTACGAGTGATGCCGATATCAATACCATTGTAATATCAATTCAAAATAAGAATGATCCAAAAAACGTAAAGATTAATTTCCCATTAGTTAAGGAAAGACCACGTAATCATCAGATTTTCTGTGTTTTTTGGAACTATTCTTTGAACATGTGGTCAGAAGATGGTTGTTCTTGGAAAAGGGATAGTTTGGAAAACCAAACAGTCTGTGAATGCAACCACTTGACCTCATTTTCTGCACTGATGGCAAAACATCCTATTGAACTGGAGTTCCTGGACGAATTAACTTACATTGGCTTGGGAGTCTCCATCTGCTCCTTAATTGTTTGTCTCATAATTGAATGTCTTGTATGGAATTCTGTCGTTAAGTCAAACGTCTCACATTTCCGTCACACGGCCCTCACCAACATCTCCTTGTGCTTGCTTTTAGCCGATGCCAGCTTTTTGATAGACTCCTCTCTTAAAGACGCTAACCGGGATAAATGGTGCATAGTTTTTGTGGTAATGAAGCATTTTTGTTTCCTCTCAATGTTTTTTTGGATGCTGTGCCTGAGTGTAATGCTCCTTCACCAGCTAATCTTCGTCTTCCACCAACTGAGAAAAAAAGTCTACATGGTTTTATCAGTTCTTCTTGGATATGCCTGTCCCTTAATAATTGTGGCAGTCACGTACTTTATTTACGACAACGGAAAGGTCGACTCTTACTACAATAAAAACATGTGTTGGTTAAACTACGATGGATTTTTAAAAGGATCGATCCATGCTTTTATTTTTCCAGTTGGAACAATTGTTCTCATCAATTTATTTTCCATGATGGTGGTTATTGTCAAGCTCCTGAGGCCTTCCATGTCAGAGGGCAACACCTTTGATGAAAAACAGGCTGCCAAGAGTATCCTGAAAGCAGTAGTCTTTTTAACTCCTATTTTTGGTGTGACATGGATTTTGGGATTCTTTGTGTTGGCAATTGATCTGACAGATGGATTCTTGGGCTCGTTTGTTAATTATGCCTTTACTCTGGTTAACTCTTTTCAGGTACGTTCCCATCATCAGTGTGTTTTTAAACATTAGAGAAACATAATAATCCTGAGGAAGGAGAGTAAGAGACAATCACAATTAATTTATTTTGTTTTTGCTGATTTTTACTTCAGGGACTTCTGATTTTGCTCACCGGATGTTTTGGAGACAAGAAGGTACTTTACTGTGTTTGGTCAATGTATTAGTGATCTTACTAACATGCACTAATGCCATGTGCATGTTAGATATAAATATTAACTCTGCCATTCGTCCAATAGGTTCGAGACGCACTACTAAAATATGTGACAGTAGCGGTAAGTTCTTTAATGGCCCAAACAATATGTCCAAAATCATTTGATTTGAATATCATGAAACGTTTCCTCTACTTACATCCCTCAGCCCACCAAGCCCTCCGTTAACCAATCCAAAAGTGACAGCTCGACAAAACAAACATCCTCTATTATGAAAAAATGAAGTGTCCCCATGGACCTCAGGTCAGTCAATTTAACCTTTATACAAAAGAATCCAATATTATGCTATTAACATCATGCTGTACGTAGAGTGAATAAATCTGATTTTTAATTTTATGTTTTATCCTACAGACTAAATCAACTGTGATTCAGAATGCCAACAAGCAAATACTTGGGCTCAACACTTAAAGGGCATTAAATAAACCACCGTTTGGTATGAACACCTCAGATTTCTTTAAAAAATATGTTCATTTAAGTAACTGCTGTTTTATTACTAACCAAGGTCTCTAGCATCATTGTCTGAAAATATAATAAAAATTTGACCTAACTATCCTCTCTGCAAAATTACAATACGTACTTAATAATGACATAGTAGAACATTGTTTATTTGTACATACCTCGCAACCTATTTAATAAATCTAAATACACTCCATACATTCAAAAATCCAGAAACATGTAGACCCTGTGTTTGTATCAGAATTTTTAATTTTTTTAAGGATGCCTGGGTATGCAAAACATGGTATGCAATATATGTTTGAAATATATTTCAGATTTATAATGTGTTGAGACCTGCTTCAGACAAATACGTTTCAAGTCAGTGTGAGAGGGTCATGCCAAAGTCTCACATTATACTGGATGAAATTCTCTCATTTGAAACAAAGGATTTAAAATGTCTTTAAGCTCATTTATTATAAAATTAATGTTCTTTTTCATTATTACTCCCAGTCATTTATGTCTAATTAACTAATTTGATCATTTAACAATATATATTTTAATATAATAATAACTGCTTGTTCTCCTATAATTTTTCAAAAAGAAGTATTTAAACATTTCATTTTTTTATTCTATTACTTGTGTATGGTATGCAGCAATAAATGTATAACATTTCTGAATGTAGGAATGTATGTTTAAATGCTTGATAACTGTTATAATTAAACATTCCAGCACTTTCAACTCAATAACGGATGAAAATAATAATGATTTGCAGATGGACACATTATTTTAGTTTACGAACTGAACATTTTTTTTGACTGTTTCATTTTAGGTTTAGAAATTATTTAACTGGTTAGCATTGTATAATTATTCCTCCATAACGCCATACAGTTACTTGGTTATAAGAAAATTAAATGTTGTAAACATGCTGTGTTTTGAAGGCTTGCATTGTTTATACATGATTCTTTTTAATCATCACCACAAACCTGTAAACAATGCAACCCTGGAAACAAATAAACTTTCTAATGTATTGCCAATTTATTAATGTACTTTTTTTTTTTTTACCTGTTTTAATTTATGTTGTCTTCATGTAATATTAATACAATATAAAAAAAAACCTTTAATTTGGAGAGAACAAAGTAAAGTTTTCGTTTCATCAATTCCCTATGGTTATTTTAGTAACACTTTAGTTACTACACAACACTGTCATAGCAATGACCTAATGCTTTACATAGAATGTCACAGCAGTCTATGAACACACTCGGTTTCTGATATGACACTGTCATAAAGCATAACATCGGGAAATGTTATGGCTACTTGACATAGTTTATATACGTAATTTAGCATTAAACACTTAGTTTTCTTTGTTCTTATGTCACCTGTCATGACAAATCATACAATGTCTCATCGTCATTATAAAATGTATATATCACTTTTAATTATCAAATCTTTTTACCATTAATTTGGATAGCATACAAAATGATTTTCAGTTAAATTTCATCTGCCAGCATTATATGACAAATTATGTTATATAAAAATAAAATATGTCCAGCGTACGCTTCTAAGATATAATACTTTTCCACCACCAATGCTCTCAGTAAAGTTGGGAAAACAACTTGAATCGTAAAAACAGAAATCCTCGTCACTCATTATTTATTTTCTGGGCTAGACCATTGAGACAGAGGCAGCTGACTTTGTCAATTGTTGAGCACAGCAAACAAACATTTAAGGTGTGGCTAAACTGCACAGCAGTCTTACTGACAACCAGTAGGTGTCCAGTTCCATTTAGCAACGGAAACATCTTGAAAAGACATTTAGAGAGCATTTGTATTTACCGAATATATTCAATAAATAAATGTTTGAAAGAAAAAATAGAAAAAGTATTGTGATGTCAGGAATTTTGAATGTATGAACATTATCAATTACAAAAATAAAATTGCACTATTTTCAGTTACAAAAAAAGAGGAGAAAGCAATCTTGCCATGATACTGTCTTAACAACTTCGTAAACCCCTATGACAGCTACATTGCTGTACCCCACATGGACAAAAAAATACTTTCTCCATGTATCCTATATACAGACTGGCACAGTTGGAGAGGTTCAAGTTTTTCTTTACTGCCTGTGTCCTTCACAAAAGTTGGATGCTGTTTAGCAAGCATCAGCAAATGAGCTATGAATGCATTAATGCCAGCTATGAAGAGGCATCCAGGGGGTTTGTATATTCTTATGAATCTTAGGTGAAAAAATAGTCCGTGGTAACTTTGGGATTTAGTTATCTCACCCATCATTCAGTAGATGTCAAGTAAAATAGGTATTTTTGTAACTTGAAAATCAGTAGTAGGCTCACGCTACAAGGTTTCAGATCTCTCGTTGCACAGGATCGCTCATCGTTTCAGCTCTCTCAATAAAGCTCAATAAACCACAAAACAATGAAGCACAGCTGCTTTGGGTGTGAATTTAATGTTGCATTTCATAACGGCTTTCATATCCATGGACACATACTTAATATGAAGACACTTCAAATTAACAAGTGGTAATTTTACAGTAAGCCTACATTAAAGGTAAGCACGTAAGCCACAGTAAAGGTAAGCACGTTCATATGCTATATATGTTGCGCTTAATTTGAGAGCATCTTCCTATTTAGTGGGAGTCGGTGAAATTGGCTGGCCTTGTCCTAGCTCGTTGCTAACAAGTACTCCTTGTTAATCTCCTACTGGCTTCCCGGGCACCTGGGGCTTGCGATACCATTGATAGGGACGGGCTCCTCTTCCAATTGGCACTGAACCTTATGTGTAGGTTGTGTAGCCTGCAGAGTGTAAACTGCCATTTTAAAATAATTATAGAACAAAGTAAACAAATATGTTTCCCTCAATCGTATTTAAGTCTCAATTAAGAAAGGATGCTCAATATAAGAACACAAGAAGAAAAATTTGAGATTTATAAATTACTTTCTGCATCATTGCTTAAATGCTGTATTAGACCAAATAATTTACATCCATCAACCAACTGACATTCTACAACACTGCTATAGCCTTACATTTGACCTACCAGACCCTGCTAATTTGCAACACTGTAAAAAAGGCTTATAAAAACACAATATCTAAAACAACCAGATTACGACCTTTCAGTAATTGAGAGATTTCTTGCGCTGGCAGGGTTTTAATTAACTCAAAATTAGATAGCATATCAACGTTCACAACCACTCTCAACCACAGATTATTATAGTGTGAATATGGTTATTGAGCTGGAGTGTGATGAAAACTAACAAAACATTAAAAACACCATCCTGTAGCACACAAGGGCGTTCTCAGTCATAGAGCGGCAGGAGACTGAGGAAGAGGGTTTACGGCTTTTATTTGGCACCACGACTAACGTGTTTAATACAAAAAGGCAAATCTAAACAGCAAAAGAAAAAAACCTCCTTTTCAGGACAAACAAAAACAAAACGCTTTAACCGTTCAAACTAACCCAAAGACTTCCCTCATCTCTCCTTGAGCCTTTGCTGGCGAGCTGCACTATTGTGTTGGTGGATCGTTTTGCTGCCACACTACGAAAACGGAGCTCCTAAATGAAAAATTACGTCGTTTGAATTTCTATTCATTTTTATGCCTCTGAGTCTTCATCGGTTTGATTTCATTCTTTTGTTCCTCCCACTCATCATCTGTGTCGTCCAACTCCATGCCCCTGAGCATAGCCATTCGACGATAATCCCGACACTCCACTTCTGCACTGAAAACAAAGTAGTCAACAATAAAGATGCCCATTTCATTCTCAAGTGGTGATCAGCTAGAAAAAAACAGTTAGCCGAAATAATAGTTTAAGATAAGGTAACAACCTACTCATACATTATAGGGCAGTATAAGGTATGAGAATAATCACCAGAATACAGAAAGAGTAACGGATAACTCTTATTTATATATACTATATATACAAGACTGACTCTCTGGTTCCACTGTCTAAAATTTGGACAGAACAAAGTAAAAAATGTTTTCATTTCATAGTTTTCATTTTAATGTTACTTTTCAGTTGGTATTAAAGTAGTAGTTTGACTGATCGGCACCTCAAATTAAACAGCATACAACAGCATAACAGCATAGAATTTGACATTTGATAATGGTGAGAATTGTTTGAATGACTCTTTTCATTCTGAGCATTACCTGTAATGCCCAAAATTACCACAAAAAAAGTATAGGAAATAAGAATATACTTTTAAATGGTACCCTCCAGAACATTACAACAGTCGTGAAAATTGCACATTTTAGAAAAAATGCCATTTAAAAAATTAATAAAAGATCATATGCGTATAATGTCTTACGTTTCAAGGAAGTCGATGCACTCGCCGTGTCCGTAGACCTGCGCAATCCTGATAGGTCTATCTCCGGAGTAATCTTCCAAGTGGAGGGGGGCACAGAGAGAGTGTAGCAATCGGAGGACACCCAACTTCCCTGACTCGGCTGCAAAATGAGCAGGGGTCCAGCCGCAGTCCGTCCTCAGGCAGGGCCTTGCCCCATTTTCTATCAGGATCCTCACAGTGTCCGTCCGTCCTGAGCAAAGGGACAACGAGCCCAGCAGTTATGCCATGCTTTCTACAATAAGAATATCATTTATGCTGTAGTGCGTTACAAATTCAGACACAGAGTTTTTACATTTTGTTTCTTTCAGTATGACTCTTAGAATAGGAATTTATTTTTCCAATATACAAAATGTACTGCACCCACAGTATTATAGGGAAAATAAATAAATAAATAACCAGAAGGTATGGATTAAAAATTCAGACGTTCTATACATATAAGCATTCAATCCCTTTGCTGTGGCACTGCTAAATTATTTAGGTGTACACAATTACCTTAACAAGCCACATAAATTAAACTGAATAGCCATTTTCTGTGTAAAATATCAGTAGACCCCATGATTCTAGTGAGGTTTCTTTGTTATTTTCTTGGTTAGTAAACATAAATCAAAAGATTAAATACCAAATACCAATTCCAGCCACTAATAACAGGGAAACGCGGTGTGATGGATTTGAGAAGCAGCCGCAGCGCATCAACATATCTACCATTATTGTTGTTTCTAACTTCTTCACAACTTTCCTTCAGATCCAATCTCTTCAACTGGCATGTGGTCTGCTAGAATTGTAACATGTTTCCTCTATCACAGATAGGAAGCAGAAAATGTCAGGGAGCAATGCCACAAACCTGCGCAGCAGCTTCCCACAGCTTAAATGGCGGCGTAGTTTCGGCTGCCTTAATTACCTTCGCTCCTTTCTACGGAATGCTGATCTACAATACAGTCAACGGACAATAAACTGGAGTGCACTTTTGACATTTCAGTACCAGTTTACGTTTTACTGTCATATATAGCAGACACGACAGTCTAAAAAACATTCAATTTGCAGCAGGCTTCAAGACATGCCTTGCATTTCATCCTGTATAGCATGACATGTAGACAGAGCAAAAACTGCCAAGCTAATTGCTGCTTCTTTTGGTAGTCATCTGCAGACAGATATGATACACGCCTTGCTTACAGTCTAGTTCCTCAACTGCAGATATTTTATAATGCTTACATTTTGTTGGTCAGATCATTTTTTTTTTAAATTCTCAGCAAAAATAAAAAAAGGATAAGTTCTCCGCCTCTGAAAGGTTTCACTGGATTGACCAGAACAGAGTCAAACACATTGTATGTTTTCTGCTCCCAAATGAGTAAGACCCATGTCTAGCTAGCGGTTTTTACTTATGCCGGCTTCTTCTCATGTCATTACTCTGCAATTTAGTAGAACAGTGGGCAGTTCATATAGATCGTGTAAAAGCACAAAAGTTACTAGGTGAAGCCTATAGATAGCTAGCTAATTCCCGACTAATGTCTAGTTTACGTTGAAGGACGTGTCCAACGTTAACTGCACACAAACTCCAATAAATACATTATGAAATAATTATATTTCACTCCGAATTGTAATAAATAACATGGGTTCGTATAAAAATCTACAAATGTGTTTATTTATTTTCAATATGCGATTTTGGCCTCACCCAGACTGGGTCGCGGGTTGAGACGCTACTTTAAATCATACTATAGGACACAGGGGCGTGCCCGGTCCGAGAGCTGCAACAGACAGAGACAAAGGGGGAGGGTTTATGCCTTTTATTTGGCATTCTTAACCACAATTGAAATAATACCAGAAGAGCAAAACAGCCCTAGTTGGGTAAAACCAAAAGGAAACATTTTTTTAACCTATCGTTCATAAATAGAGACCTTTAAATAAAGATCAAACCCTCCAAACACATCACACCGCCTCCCATACCAACACTTTGCAGCCAACCTTCTCTCCGGGCCCAGCCCTGCAGACTCTTTTAAAAAGTGTTTGATTGTTGGCACTGGAGTGCGATTACCATCAGTGGAACTACACTCAACAAATCACAAGTGAAATCTCGCATGAATTAACTAGATGATTATTCACCTTTAGCAGCTGCCCAGTGTAGCGGTGTCATGTAATTCCAGTCAATGTCTTTCTGGTTGGGGTTACAACTCTTCTTCTTTACAATTTCATTCACCAGGTCAAAATCCCCAGCTGCTGCTGCCTGATGTAACTCAGTCATTGCTGTCATTATAAAATGCTTCAAAAAAAAAAAAAAGGTAATTAATAACAAAAGGTACCACTGCAGTGTACAATGGGTATGATATTAAATATGCTCACAAAGCTATTATGAAATTAAATTAAGGACAGGCGGTTTTGAGCTAGACAAAGCCGACAAAGTCATGAAATTCCTTATACAAGCACACAGGTTCGATAAAAGATATCTTTCTGTTAATTAAATTATTTAAACTAAAACAGAACCTAAAGCGTAAAAAGCAAGGTTCGGAAGAGTTTTATTATTAATGAAGTCTACAAATTATAAAATTTCATCATGTAACCACACTATGAAGGGTTTTCCTGGTTCCAAGTTACATAACTTTAAATACCAGTACTTTAAACTAACTAATCTGATAATGAAAGTTTTCGGGAATTTTCCTAATGTATTATTTTTTTTAAAGAGCACAAATCTTTAGAATGCATGGTCATCGTGCCATTTCACATTTCATTTAGTGCAGTTTTGCCTATCGAATGTGGGTGGAGACGTGGTCCAGCATGGTCCTGGGGGGGTAATGGTCTGCCAAAATGAGAATTGCATAAGGTAAGCGGACTATTATCAATGATACCAGTCCTGGTGACCATATCTACATAATGAATGTAATTATTTTAGGTAGTTTTTTTCTCACAAGCATGTGAGGTTGTATGTGTTTCCTTTATATGAATTTTGTACATTGTTGTTTTTTGTAGAGTACACGTGGATATTACGTATATCTGAACAACAAAACAAACTAAATAAAACACACTCAACTTCACATGACAGCGTGAGAAATACAACTACCAATAATTAGTACAATAATTATTTTTATACCCACGTCAGGGTTACTATTGTTGAGAATATTTACATTACCTCCTGCTGATTTTGTGAGCAGACATGCCTGTTTCTGGGTCCTGTTTCCCAGTCAGGAACAAAAGCTGTGATTGGTCGACAGCTGCTGTCTTGAGCCTGCCTATGTTTGCTTTCTAAACAAGCTAAACACTTGCCCACCAGTTAAATTTGGTTCCGTGAATAATCATTTGCTAGAAAAAAAGTAGCGAAGTTTATTGCAAGTTTTACTATCTTATGCATGGCCCTGCATTTAATCTGAAATGTTCAGTTGTTGAGATAGGGAGACATACCTTTTCCACAATTTATTTTATCATGGGATAAAATTAATAAAAACGTAGGTTCGCGTGATTATCAAACCTAAGAAAAGTTACCGAATCGTTTTATTTATTGTGCCGAGAGAACGATTTAGGTTTTAATGTCAATGTCTTTATGTGAAAGAGTTAGTTTGGAATACACACATCCCGTTCTCAATGCATATTAATTAAATTAATAATTTGTATTGGGTTAGGGTTAATTCTTCCCAATTGCCTTCTTAGGGAATGTTTCCCAGCAACAGAAATCATGTGCTTGCTTTCGGGTAATCATTCAGATTACAATTATGTCCAAGTTTTATCCAATGGGGAAAAAAGTGACTTAGTTTTTTTGATCTACCGATTGGCACCTGGTTTACACTTGGAAACCCCAGGTGAAGTAATTTCTAACACAATAACACTTGAAACCAACACCATTCGCCTTCTCTTCCAATTTTACATATGGGTAAATGTGAATGGTAACCATAAGATCCATTCATTATTTTTTTATATTGAAAAATGACAATTGTTTGTTTGACTAATTTTCATATTATTAGTAAAGAATGGTTAGCTTTTGCTGTAATATACTTTCACTTCATAGAAAAATTTAGCCTGACAAAAAGAAAAAATGCCGTACATGGCACAATGAATTATGAATCCTATGAGCCTCCGGGCACAGGGAACTTTATCGTTATAATTTAGGCTATTATATGTAAATACACAACATCCAACTGAAAAAGCGGGTATTGAACATTTACATTAACAAAACCTGTAATAAATTAGTGTTGCAAATAAAACATATGGACCATAATGTACATATCTGCTGGTATTGCCACTATGGCAAGGCTTTTTGTTATTAAAAAGCACAGTTAAAATTTTGTTGGTAAGCACATGCAACACGTAAATACTAAACACTGAAATGGGTCCTATTGCACCTCCAGTAGCCTATTTACAAGAGACAACCTTTTGTTAAAATACTTTCAGTTTAGTTTAAAATTGGTATTGAGCACACATTCACTGTGTTCTGTTTGTAGTGTGTAAATGTTTAAGATAAAAATGCATTTCTTGCTATTTTATACTTAAACGTGCAGATGAGACGTGCAGGTATTAGGTTGAGCGGGTTGAAGTTACGGAAATCACATTCAAGTTCAGATTTGCGATGCTACATTGGATACCCATGCTGTGATATGTAGCAGTGCAGACACAGCAGTTGGTGACAGGTAAGTGCACAATGTCAACTCATTGGATTCATAACTGAGTTTTGTGCAAGTGGAATTTTTGTGTGCACTCTAAACTAATCATATCGAAAGGAGTCAATGAAACGATCGTCGTTTTTCAATACAAAAAAGATTAAATAAAATGCATGGAAACAATTCACATCTACGTATATGTAAAAGAGGAAGAGAAAGCGAATGGAGTTGGTTTTGCGATCGGAGCAGCAGAAGTGCCCTTTCCGGCTTTGTCAGGTCCCTCTCGTAATTATATTTAACGGTTATGATCAAATCAAAACTACAATACGCTTATCGCATTTAAAATCATTTGGAAAATATAAAAATAGTAACTGTACATTAAAATTGTATATAGCGTTTTCTGTTTATTTCTAATTATCCTATTTCTTCTACTCACGATAGAAAGACCACTTATGTAAAAGTGCAAGTTGTAAAAGTTAGATTTGGTCACAGCCATAGCAAGAAACAATCCGAATTCTAACACAGTGCCTATTTGCTCTTAAAATATGTTTGTATACTGAAATAAAAAATCGAATTTACTCATCATAAATCCGACTGGGATAACGGTTATGAAAGTTTCCAAAGCTGTTGTTCTTCAGACTACATATTTAATTATTTCTGTAGTGTACTTGCATAGTAAAGTGTAATTAAGGCTGTGACCAAATCAAAACTTTGACTACCCGGAAATGGCATTACGTAACATTATTTGAATTTAATAGGGTAGCCTTGTTTTTTTTAAAGTACCTTATTTCTTAATAATTTCTTAAATTAAAAAAATAAACATTATATGTAAACGAAAACATCAGTCGAAATTGTAGGGCTTTCCGCCTAAGGAGTATTCATTAAATGTAGTTCAATACAGAGTAACTTTATTTAAAAGTTATAGTTAAGGCTTTTTGAATACCCAAGAGACAGCCAATACCAAGAAGATAAAGCTATCGAGTATCGGTCTAGCTAAGAACAACTCGCAATTGCCACCAAATGATAATTAGCTAGTTAACTAAATACATTATTTATTGTTAACTGATTCTATCGAAAGTAGGCTTATGCTAGTATTATTTATCTCGGTCTGTCCCTACCGTTTCTCATTTCCAGATTCCTCTCTGTTGTCATAACCATGGGAACAACAATATCCGGTTAGACTACGATAACTCACGGGTTATAGTAACACGAAGTGATTTTATTTCAGAGATGTATTTACGTTTCATGATAAAAGTTTATTTGCGTGAAAAAATCCAATAGTAGTTCTAGCAGTTGTGAGCCATACAGGCAGTGTTCTGGTTAAAATTAATCGTCAGCTGTAAGCTATAGTAGTGGATAGGGGCGCAACTGCACATTTGTTGAGGGGTAATATCAATGTTGGCGTACCCAAATCCCCTACACCCCCACCACCAGGAACAGTGAAGGAGAAATAAATACGAGAGAAATATGCTACATGTAACAAAAGTATATAATCCTAAAATTTTAGCATACTCGGTTTTTCCCACACAATTGTATTAGTGTCTGTTGATGAAAAGTACTAAATATACCAGGCCCTAACACACACGTTGGTACAGCGGGTGAAATAAGTATTGAACACGTCACCATTTTTCTCAGTAAATTTATTTCCAAAGGTGCTATTGACATGAAATTCAAAACAAATGAGCTCAGCAAATTAAGTTATGTGTAATAATGTGAAATGAAAAAGGGAAAAAGTATTGAACACATGAAGAAAGGGAGGTGCAAAAAGGCATGGAAAGCCAAGACAACAGCTGAAAACTAT
>JAOVYW010056185.1:0-23152 GCA_025775045.1 Hiodon tergisus | reverse complement strand
CACTGGGACTTTGGAATTCATCAACTGAATTACAAACGTAATCAGAAAATGATCAGAGAGTACAGGGTTATAAGGAACAGTACCATCCTCAAGGTGAAAAAACTGACTTATAAAGAAGTTCAACAGCAAACAAAATATACCTGCTGATGATGCATTGATACATTGTATACGCACCAGAACAGCTTTAGTTGTACGCGTCCAGAAACTGGTTCTCAGAGAACTTACCCCCTTATACAATTTATCACAAACCCTTACTCATGACCGCGCTTCTCTCAGACTCTCATCCCACCTAGCTTACTAGCTTACTAACATTTGGTACAGCATGGGTATTCAAAACTCTCTCTGTACTGCCTTAACGAATGTACACAACCATGAATTTGTTCTTATGTTCTTGTTGTGGGAAATCAATAATTCAGCAATCCAGAGTGAATTCTGCGAATATTTAATCACATTTGATTTGAGACTAGAGTATGTTTTCTGACTAGTATAATCTGGCCATGTTTCAAAAGTTAATCTAGTTTATCGACTGCCGGCTGTTATTTGTGAATTATTTAAAAATAATTTTATTAAAGTAATATTATTATTATTAGTAATATTACTGTTTACTTAATGGCTCATTTGTAGGACGGAATCACCTGCCACCAAAGGAAACCATGTTACAGATCATTGGGGCTGAGAGAAAAAGAAACGTGAGATGGTTAGTCTGGAAAGTGACTGAAATAAACTCCTCAGTTTATGCCAGAATGGCATTTCACATTTCTGCTCTCTCTGTTTCGTCCTGCCAGTCCCAAACGAGCCGTTCTCCAGGTGGATTTCATCCCCTACCTGGATGACCTGGCACAACAGGTGGGAGTGCGGCCCAACATCCTGGGACTACTGCTGCGGGACCCTCGCCTGGGGTTGAGTGTGCTGTTTGGTCCCTGCACCCCGTATCAGTTCCGTCTGCGTGGGCCTGGACAGTGGGCCGGGGCTCGTCAGGCCATCCTTACACAATGGGAGCGGGTGGCCCAACCTATGAAAACGCGGCCTCTACCAGAGCCCCGCCCTTCCACCTTGCCTCTTTTACTCACTGTGTTGGGTGCTGCCCTTCTGCTCACCGTTCTCTCTGTCAGAGGTAAATTCCCCATCTCCCTGAGGGAACCACCAAACTTTCTGAACAGACTGTTCACTGTGAACACATAGGGATGGACTTTAGTCCATATGGACAGACAGTGGATGACACTAGAGGAGAGACTGAAGATGGAGACCGTTTCTGAATGCTGGTTTTTATTTTAGCAAACACATGTGCCAACCTTTATTTCCATTTGGAAAGGTTAATGTTAAAACAAACTGCAAGCTGGTACAATGCTTTCTCCTCATATTTTCCCTGTATATCAATACACGAACATCTCCTCAAGGTTCTCTGTTATTAATTGGCAAATTAACAAGAAATATTTAATCAAATAAATGATACAATCAAATAAACTAAATAAAATTTACAGTTTTAACATTCAAACATTTTGCTTTTTAAATATACAAATTATTAAATACCTAAAAATATCTAGCTTGGAAATAAATAAGATAGCTAACTGGCTTTTATGTATGAATATGATAATAGTAAGGAAAAAGATACAAGGGGAATATCTGGAAAACCAGGTGAAACATAGCTAAATAAAAAATGCAGGACAGACTGTAACTAACTGCCTTAACATTATCTATATAAGATAGATGTTTACTAAAATATACTAAAATAAACTTTCTAGACTTTCTAGACAGAAATGTTATTGTAAGGGACGTTGTAAAATAGCCACAATGCCATTGTGGCACAAACCGTTTTTGGCAAGACAGTATCACTATAAGAGTTTTGTTTTATGTTTTTAACAAAACAGAGATTATTATTTTTATGACATCTACATGTAAAACCAAAATTACTTTACACACACTCTGCCCAGCTAAATATTTTTGGTGGGTGCTTGAGTTCCAGAGCACTCTCAAAGTTGGCACAGAAGAGGGCAAAGGTTTAGCTAGAATGACATACACTGGTCTTTTTGAAATGGGGTGAAATGCATTTTATACTACTGAACCCATAAAAAATACTTAATATTGAACTTTGGACTGTGTACAAAAGACAGCGATAATGGATAATGGTTTGCAACCTTGGTTTGTTATCTTCTATACTTTACCTCTTTAATAATTGGATCTAGATCCTGTGGTTTAATCATTATTCAATTGGAGGTTGACCCTTTCATTGAAAATTAGATTTTAAATGTTTTTTTATACTATTCTGGGATCACACAATTATGGAAAAATAAAACTGATATAAACATTTCTGTACCCATCAAGTGAATACATTCCACTCATATGAAATAATCAGCAACATAGATACAAGCCAGTGTTCACTTTTAAACAAATCCGACAGCCCATATATAAACCAGTGTTCACCTTTGAACAAATCAAACAGCCCAAGGAAATTTTCACCTTTGATATGACTAGCAGCAGGAAAACATACCTCTGAAGGTGCCTTGCAAAATTATTCAGACCTCTCACCAATTCTCTCATATTATTGAGTAACAAATGGCACAGTGAAATTTAGTTTTGTTTGGTCATTTATTTTAAAACACTGAAACTCAAAATGAATCATTGTAAGGTGACATTTATATTTATGTTAAATAAAAAACAGAAATATTTTTCTGAAATGACTGCTTTTGGTCTTGGGTTAAGTATGTACCAGCTTTGCACACAGTGTCAGAGATTTTTGCCCATTCGTCTTGGCAGATTTGCTCCAGGTTAATCAGATTGGTTGGAAAATGCTTGTGGACCGCAATTATCAAATAGTACCACAGATTCCCAACGATGTACAACAGCTCACACCCGAGTCTGCCTTAGCGTCTCGTCCTGGTTCTGTTCCAGGGGAAAGTCCAAGAGGAGGTTGGTAAGGTCCCTTCCCCAGCCAGTAGGCGGCTCCCCTGGTTTCTGGGGGTGCACCAGATACTTGTCCGCTGTGTCAGGGAATGCAGCTGTGGTAGGACGCCGGGCTGGAGATGTTGACTTCCATAAGGTGTCACTGCCTTCTGAAGTGGCCTGGCTTCCCACACCTCCAGCACTCTTCCTCCACTGTTCAGATTGCAAACTCTGGACAGGTCCACTCAAACGTGTCAAGATATGTCTCAAGGTTGTCATCGGGTCCCATCTTCCACATGGGATTGTTTAGGGGAGGGGGCTGCTCCAGGGCCAAGGCCGGGTGCTGCTCCAGTGTTGCAGGAGTCGGCCCTGGGCAGCCCTATCCGTTAGCATGCACTGCCTGCAATTTTTCCTGCTGATTTTCCAACAGCCGCTGCTGGGCTCGATGTTGCTGTTCCAGCTGCTGGAAAAGCTGGGCTAGCGGGGAGGCTACCAAGGCTGTCGCGGAGATTCCAATTAGTCACGGGGTTTGGTACCACTGGGGCAAGCTCCTGATGCATGGTTCAAGAATAATCGAAAAATGCTCGGTGGATGTCATGCTGTAAATATGAAGATTTCAGGTTTTTTGCATTACTTTTTTCTTTGGAAGTAAACAAGTGACATGGGTTAACTGAAGTATAGCCTTCCAGTGGAAAGCTAAGCAAATACAAGCCTCAGATGACAGGATATTTGTTTAAGCAAAGGTCTTTAAAGACGTTTTTCATTGGGTTGCAGGAATTGTTAATTCGCTTATTTTTCGATTTAAAAATAATACTACTGTTTGAGTAGTATATAAATTGCATAAAACAAGAAAACGGTGAATAGTAAAAAGATTGTGCAGATAAGAGGGTTACTAAAACGGAATTTCCATGATAAACTAGCTGGAAAATGGGCGTGTTTATGTAACTGGGTTACACCCGAGTGCTTGTTCGATGCTGACACGAGAAGGTGCAGAGTTTCAACTTTCAGATAAATAGAACAATTAACTATTAGATTCTGTATTTGTCTGCGTGATCAGGGCTGCGTTTTTACTATAAAAAACTATCGATGTTACCAATCTGTTCGCCCGGAGTTTTTAGTTACATTGGGCGTACATTAATCGTGCACTTGAAAATTTAAATTGAAGCAGTATCCTTGAGATTAGCAGGTAAGGTTATTATCAAGGCTTATTTTTACGTCGTGAATTAAACACAAACGATAGTTTGTATGTATTGTAACTCATGTGTTAGTAAGTTCTACAGTACGACATTTTTTTGAACTGACTGCGACAAAATACTCGCGAAAATGTCTGTCAAAAACTTTTGTTTTAGCTCTCTTACGACTTTATCGTCCATTACAGTTCAACTGAGGGGGACGAAAAATTCGTCCATACTGTTTGCTTGTTTTGCGAAAACTGAGGAAATCGAAATGTGTGAAGTCCAATTCAACTCTTCTCTGATTCGTAGAGCAGTTAACGGTGGAGAACGAAGAGGCTTACTTGTAATCCATATGGAAAATAATTTTTTCCAGAGTTTTGACACAGCTGGGGTCAAAATTAGACCATTTACGAGTATATTTTCACTGGATCTGTAAAAGAAAAAAAATGTGTGCATCAGCGTTCTGGAACAGCATCTCACTTTCTGATCGGTCACCTTGTTGTTAGGTATTATTAATATTCGAGAATATGATATCTTAGAAATTAAATTAAATTATTATTTTCATTTATGTAATGCTACCATGCCCGCCTCATAATTGTCAACAGTATGGCCCGCCGTGTAGCAGTGATTGGTGGAGGGAGTTCTGGCCTGGCTTGTATAAAGTGTTGCCTTGACGAGGGATTGGAGCCTGTGTGTTTCGAGAGCAGCGATGACATCGGGGGCCTATGGAGATTTAAGGTGAGAGATGGTCAGCCTGCAGGCGCGGACCGGCCATTGGGAAGTTCGGGAATTTTCCTGGTGGGCCGCTTCCCCCCCGGCATTTAAATATAAACGTGTCGAAATTGGTGTATGAAATTGGCTGCTTTTTGTTGCCAGTCCTCCCCTGATATATACATGCAAAAGTCTTAGGCACATGTAAAAACAGTTTGTAAAGCAAAGATGCTTTCAAAAATTATGAAATGAAAAGTTTCTCAATATAAAATAAAAGCTATAAAGGGCAGTAAACAGTAAAAAAAAAATATATTAATCAGTATTTGATGTGAGCACCCTTTTCCTTTAAAACTGCATCAATTCTCTTAGGTACACTGTTGTGCAGTTTTATTAGACAATCGGCAGGTAGTTTGTTCCGAGCATGCTGGAGAACTTGCTACAGTACTTCTACAGACTTTGGCTGCCTGCCTTGCTTCTGTCTGTCCAGGTAATCACAGCCTAGATGATGTTGAGATCAGGGCTCTGTGGAGACCATACCATCTGTGGCAGAATTCCTTGTTCTTCTTTCAGAAAAATGAATGTTTGGACATCTAAAAAATTTGTTTTTCTACTGACACACTAATGCAGACGACAAAAAATTAACTTGAAAGACTACATCGCTGTAAAAAAGCTAGGGTACCTAAGACTTTTGCACAGTACTGCGCGTGCACGCGTGTGTGTCTATAGCTAGTCTGATAAAACGCATTTACTACAGAAGATTGTTTCCTTTCATTGCAAGTGTGTTTGTTATGTGTTATTGTTGCACACAGTTGCACACATAAAATGGATATATATTTGATATACAGTATACTAAAGCTGTAATCCACAATTGTAAAAATAGAGAACCGTAGAGGAAGACCAATGGTCTTAAATGGTTAGAATGAGCACGCTGGCATGTAGGTGGATAGCGTGACCTGGCAGTTCCAAACGGCCGCTGCTCTGTCCTTCGTCTCTGGTCTTTTTCTCTCACAACCATCCCCATTATGTTACAGGAGATTCCAGAATCTGACCGGGCCAGTATTTACAACTCTGTCATCATCAACACCTCCAAAGAGATGATGTGCTTCAGTGACTTTCCCATCCCGGCCCACTTCCCCAACTACATGCACAACTCCTTGATCATGGACTATTTCCGAATGTACGCAGAGCACTTCCAGCTCACACGCCACATCAACTTCCAGGTTAAAGAATTGATTTAAACCCTTCTGGTTAATGCTTATTGTGGTGGGCTTCAACACTGAACATGCTTTAGATTTTAGATCATATATAAATTCAACCCCTCACCCCCCCCCCAGCAGATGATCTAAACAGCCCCCATGCTATGTTCAGAATCAAGACTTGTGCTGTTTTGAAGCAGGGGCTCATTTGTATCATCAAAACCTCAATGGGAATGGTCTAATCCGTTTCTCATTGTCTCATTTCAGACCACTGTCTGCAGTGTCAAACAGCGACATGACTTCTCTCACTCAGGCCAGTGGGAGGTGGTGACTAAAAACAGAGATGGCCAGGAGAAGAAGCTAATATTTGATGCAGTAATGATCTGCACCGGGCACCATGTTCACCCCTTCCTACCCCTGAAGGATTTTCCTGGTAACCCCTACTGAGCTAATAGGCTTAAGGGAAAATTTGGTGTGCAAAAGATTTGATCAAGGGCTGTTTTTGCATGTTGTAATTGTTCTTGTGAGGTCGTAGTGGCAGTTATAGTCAGCTATAAACTGTTGGAAGTTTGGTCCTAAAACAAAGGAAACCCAACATAAATCTATTGATTATAATATATATAAATTTCAGGACAAATAGAGCAATTTGTTATATTAAATGCAATCCATGCTTTTTTTCTTCCAGGAATCGACACATTTAAGGGGAAGTGGTTCCACAGCCGGGACTACAAGATCCCAGATGAATGGCGAGGAAAGAAAGTGGTTATCATTGGAATTGGAAATTCAGGAGGTGATATTGCTGTGGAACTGAGTAGAGTGACCAACAAGGTATGTTGCAGGCAGCCTGAAAAATTTTTTTGGGAGATATTTTGGTTTTGTGAGCTTAGAGCGCAGTTTTGCTTTAAAACATTTTATGTAGAAAACACTGGATACTATCAGTAGGTCTCTATAATACGTTTTATATTAATTTTGTTTCATTACACTGGTATTTTTTCTCAAGGTAGCTGCAAGGCAACAAGGATGTTATATGTTCTGAGGGTTTTTAATGAAAAGAGTCGACTCTATAGTCAAAGGATTTAACACATTTGGCATAGCTAAATGAAAACGCAAGTTAGCCTAAATGCATGTCAGAACGCACACATGGTCATTTCAAGAATAAGGTGCACAGTGTTCCACACAGAAGATCCGAAAGCTACACAAAATGTCCCGGTAGCAAAATTAATTTCCGAAAATGAACACATCCTTTTTTTGTGTGTCACGGTGACAGGTTTTCCTCAGCACACGACGGGGTTCATGGATCTTAAACCGTGTGGGGGACAATGGATTGCCCCTAGACTTTCAGTTTAACAGGATTTTAAATTTTGCACGATCAATTCTGCCCTTTGGCTTTTTCTGCAGCCTGGGTGAGAAGAGACTCAATCAGAGGTTTAATCACAGCCTCTACTCTCTAAAGCCCAGACATAGGTATGTCTCACTTTTATGTCCTACTAGTTCTGCTGGCATAGAGGTTCTCTTGAACCGGGAACACTGCATTAATAAGTGACCAATGGTAGCATTCCTTTGATGCGAAGTGAAACATTTTGTACACAGCAAGCAAGAACTGTGAAACATTCAGTATAAAATGCGCCATGTTCTTAACTCGCTTTAAATACTCTGCAGTTTAAGAAAATCCATCAAATTTACTTAAATGCTAAGTAGTAATCCTATAAAGCAATAATCAGCATCAGGTTCTGGGTCCCAGAGATTTTCTTAAGGTAAAATTCTGTGAGGAAATAGTTCTTCATGTTCTTCATCTTCCCTCACCACTAGGCTGTTCAGCCAGCATCCTATGGTGAATGATGAGTTGCCCAACCGCATCCTCTCTGGAACGGTGACAGTGAAGCCCAATGTCTGCAAATTCCAGGGCTCTAGTGTCGTATTTGAGGATGGAACAGTGGAAGAAGACATTGAGCTAGTGGTCTTTGCCACTGGCTACAGCTTCTCTTTCCCCTTCCTGCCGTCCTCCGTGCTCTCGGTCTCAGAAAACAAGACCCCTCTCTACAAGTATGTCTTTCCCCCTACCCTGGAGCGCCCCACGATGGCCATCATTGGTCTGGTGCAGCCTCTGGGTGCAATCATGCCCATTTCAGAGATGCAGGCACGTTGGGCCACACGTGTCTTTAAAGGTACAACCCCTCCACATGCCACTAGAGGGAGCAGCTCAAGATGTGTTACTTTTATTTAAATCGCACTCTCCAGGTTCTTGCATAATTTTGTGTGTACTATTATATTATTGGTTCATAGGAATTATCTGACATGTCTTGTTGTTTTTTTTATATGTTTGTAGGGTTGAGCAAGCTTCCTCCGATGGATTCCATGTTGAGGGACATAAAAGCAACTGCAAACCAAATGACCAAAAGGTACAGTTATTTACATATTAGGAATTTAAATGAGCTTGAACTTTTCATTATCAACAGTCTATAATTTTCTTCAGTATTGAGTACAAAGTGTATTTTTCACAGCCCATTGGCATTCTGTTAAGCTTGCTGGAGTTTATAGATGTTTAACTATGATGGTGTTCTTTGTATTGCTATCATTTTTGATTGCATGTGCCATTGTCTTGTCAACATTGTTCTTCCATGTTCATTAGGGTTTTCCTCGTTGGTTATTTATAGTATAGTATAGTTATATAGTATATACTGTCAAACAGTAACTTTTAAAATACTCGATTCATTTCAATTCTCTTTTTTTCGTATGAATTTTTTTCGTCAGACATTAATATGAATCTGCAGTGTCAGTTACAAGCAGAGTAGCACAGTACTGAAGCTAGTTCATTTGAGTTCAGTGCATGTTTAAGTGATATTCTTGTGTGGGTTTCAATGTTGACTTCCAGCATCCGTCTGCTCTGCTCTGCTTTCAGGTATGTGACCTCTCAAAGGCACACCATCCAGGTGGATTATCTCCCTTACATGGATGACCTGGCACAGCAGGTGGGAGTGCGGCCCAACATCCTGGGACTACTGCTGCGGGACCCTCGCCTGGGGTTGAGTGTGCTGTTTGGTCCCTGCACCCCGTATCAGTTCCGTCTGCGTGGGCCTGGACAGTGGGCCGGGGCTCGTCAGGCCATCCTTACACAATGGGAGCGGGTGGCCCAACCTATGAAAACGCGGCCTCTACCGGAGCCCCAGTCCTCATCCTCCCTACCTTTGTTTCTCACTCTGAGTGGTGCTGTCCTACTTTGTGTAGCTTTCTATACACATTATGAACCCCCTGCCTTACTGAAGGACCCCAGAATCCTTCTGAACAACCTAAAGGTGTACCTCCCAGCATTTTAAAAGCAGGTTCAAATTAATTCACATGCATAATATCTGAAATATCCAGCTGTTGTAAATGGATGAATACAGACATTGTCAGCTGTGTAAGTTGCTTTGGATAAAAGTGTCTGCTAAGCAACTAAATTGTAAGCATCACACTATTGGCACAACTATAAAAGTGCATATCTCACACATTTGTGATTACCGAATTGATGCACAGGCACAGAATAGCCCTCTGTAATTGTGGAAAGGGTGAAGACAATGTATCTTGTATAATTTCTTACAAAATCTTTTGTAAAACTTTTGTTTGTTTTAAATGGGCATTTGATTACTTTTGAGACAGTTGCAGTTCACTCACATTTCATTTCCGAAATGTCAAATCAGAAGAATCTGGTAGGGCATTGGATGACGTCATTAATTGATTAAAACATTAAAACAATTTAACTGACAAAGACGGACTTTAAACCAGATGCACCAAGTGACCTGGCAACATACGCTGTAACCCAAAATAAAAGATGGAATAAAAATGAAAGGAGTAATTGGTCAATTATTTAGTTTCCGATTATTTTAACTGCAAAGTGGAAACTTTAAATTTCCCTTATTTATTAGTGCAGTTCTTTAACGGAGGTCAATGAAATCAGCATTGTGGAGAACAAGCTAAAAAGGTAAGCGATATCAAGCCTCATGCACACACAGGGATAAAAACTCAACCACGGCCTGCAATTGCTGGAACTAATACTACAGCAAGTAGCCAACTAATGGTCCATCCAAGAAATTATCAAGAAATAGGGGTGATCTCTTGTGCCAGGGCTGCGATATTGAAACGTCACTGAAGAGACTCGATCCGTCAGCGTGATTGAGGAGTTTTTCTTCCTTCTTTAATTGCCAGCCATTGTTTGAGCAAAAGGCCATTGTTTTGTTGTCTACAGATTAGGCGTGTCCTCTGCCATCTCCACCTTTAACCCTACATTCTGTTCTGCTTTTGCATCCTCTTGTCTGCACCAATGATGTGGATCTGGGTGATTTGTCCACAGGCGTATTTGCTAAATTAAAACATATAAAATAAAACAAGCGACTCGGTAGATGTATATAGATTATATTTATTTAGCCATAGAATATGAATATACATCTTTTTTATTTTATTTCCAAATTGTAAAACGCACAAGATGTAGCATTTGTCGCAATACTATGATGAGCAGCAAATTATGTTGACAGAAATGTTTTTCCAATACTAAGTGTTTGACTGGTGGAAGAGTTTATATATTTGTGGTTAAAACTTAAAATGTGCCAAAAAATAGTACATCTAATATAGGGTGCTTATGAGCAGGAATCTCTCATATTACAGTACTAAAGTGACAAGTTTAGATTTTTGTGTGTGACAGAACTCAATTTAATACAATTTAATGAAGGGCCCCGGGTCCACTCCCCAGTTCCTCAGTGCTATACATAAAAAAACCTCTAACAGACAAACATGGTAGAAAAATATTTCATCTTAAATACTGGTGTGGACCAGGCCACATCGCATGCCCTCCCACGGAGACAAGTGCCCTGTAAGGGCATAATACCTACTATAATCTCATTTAATTCGAAAGCGTTGAACTCACAGTTTTTGTGGTTACTGTGGTGGGTTATCGGTACACCACAAATTTGTTTCGCAGGATAACGAGTCATTAACGCTGGGAGCGGAAAATTTGTGGGGCAAATGTGTCGGCAGTGTGTCACGTTGTGAGAGCGTTAGCGTTAATTAGACTTCCTGGAAGGAATTTGTGGCTTTCATTTGCCGGCCAACCTGCCCAGCCTCACGTCGTAGGAGACCATGTGGAAGTTATCCCAGGCATAGAGCTTCCTGTGAGCAGGGTTGTAGTCCACCATGCTGTTGTAGCGATAGCGATTATGGAAGGGCACTGCAATGGCCTTGCTCTTACCAGTAGCCGTGTCATACATGTAGTTGATAGTTGTGTTGGGGGCGGTGTAGCTGGCTACTGTGTAGAGCCGACCACAGATGATGAAGGCATTGGCCACTGTGCTCTTTCGAATATTTGTCTCCCAGCTTTTCTTAACCTCGAGGCTGTTTGGATCCAACTGGGACACCACAATGGCACCCTTGGCCTTGTTGGAACTGTAGATGGCCCACAGGCCTTGCTCGTCCACCGCCAAGTCGATATCGGTGTAGCCCCCCCAGGAGTAGGGGTACTGGCCATGGAACCCGGCGTGCGACAGGTCCCGGCGCGCGGCGATGCTTTCGGTGGCTAGGTCATAGCGCAGGAGGGTCCTGCTGCGGCGGCGCTGGTAGTAGAGGGAGCCCCGGTACAAGGTTGCCCCCGTGCTCTCCACCGGCTCCGGCAGAAGCAGAACTTTGGTGGGGAAGCCGCGGGACAGCTGGTCCAGGTCCTCGTAGCCGAAAACCTGCCGCACTTCCGTGCCCACCGTGTCGATGCGCCATAACATCCTGGGGCCGTAGGGGGCCACGGCTTCTGGATCCTGCATCCACACTCCATATTTGCCCGCCATGTTGTCTGCCTTGCGGTGAGTGACTGGCTCGTCGACAGACACCAATTCCCCGCATCCTTGAGCGGACGAGAGGGACAGAAAAGGGGAATTGTGGGAAAGTACGAGAGAGTAGTCTCGAGATATAAAGAAGAGGGGAACTCTTATTTTACGGTGGCCACAGTTCCAGAGAGTACAAAATGTAGACTGAAACACAGTTTACAGTGAGGGTACAATTACAACTACTACCTAACGAGCAATAGACTTGTCTATCAAATTGCCTAAGACAGCTCGGACAACTGTGCTTAATTTACAGAAAGGTATGAGGCTAGCTTGCCAGCGCTATTTTCATACTGGAGGCTGAAAAGTAGGGATTTCAGGCATCAACCCCCTCTGCTGGCCAGGCAAACTCTCAGAGCTTGTTTACCATTTCCAAAAATACACCAAGTTGGAGAGGGAGGAAGGGGACGGGGAGTACAGATTCGGAATGAGGTTTAGGTTCAGCCATTGTACTGAGAGGAAGGACTTTGGTGTAGAGCCACACTGATGCAGGGTACAAAGGCGAAGGACCACACCTGGATCAAATTTCACGGTACTTCTACAAATACAGCAGCCCTTTGTATGAACCTCAATTAGTACTATTTTACGCTGACACAAACGCAGACATTACTTCTTGTAGTCCAGATGATGTGTTTTAACAATTTCTTTAATCATATAAAATCTAACAAATGTTACGTATGCCGCTCTCCCGGTCCTCTCAGAGACAATGCCAAAGTGCAGCTCACAGGTTCCCATTAGGCATTGTGCAATCCGAATGCAGTGTTCATACTTGGGCTCTAAGGGGAAGCGTGGAAGTGCATTACACCTACCTGTGTTGTCTTGACTGCCCTCCTGTATCAGCTGAGAAGCAGGCAGTTCTGTCACTTCTGCCTTTAACTCCTGATATCCAGGATTGACGAACTGCCTGGAAGGCTCTAGAGTGGAGCAAAAGAAAGTTAAAGAGACGGACGCATCACATATTAAAAGGTAAGCTGGGGGCACTATGTGATCAGCTCTAGTTTTCAGGGGTTTCTTTCATCTCGTCATATATGTCCTAAGTGTTTTTAGGTGGTGTGTCATGAGAGGAACAATTGCAGTATTTTGGGGAGAGCTGAGAGTGCATGAATATGGGTGCGTGGAGGTATGATTGACAGGGCGCAAGTCATGTCTCTCACTCCACCTTTCTCACTCTGCCCCTGGGGTCGCGACACCAGGTGGGAGAGAACGTTGGACCCTGCAGACACACAGACAGGGACAACGGGACCAATGCAGCAACCATCAGTGCACAACAAAAGGTGTCACACAACTACTGCAGACAACACATACAGGAAGGAATCTGACTCAAATACTGTGAAATACGTGAAACATCGTGGTTGACCAGGATTTCTCACTGGAACTTTAACAGCCATCGTTGGACTGTCAGAAAGGTTGCAGAGCTATTACAATCAGGCAGGTAAACGGTCCTGGGCACAATACTGACGTCACCGAGCAGCTTCCCTCCCGCCCGGTGGGTATGGCTGGACGGTTTGGCAGCCCACTGACAGGCAAGAATGTGACAGGAGGAAATGAACACCGATGAGTGAATAAGCAGCTGCCATGGAGCCTGCAGGACTAACGCGAGCCCGGTTACAGGGTCCCCACACTCTCCTACATGGGCCCCGCTCAACTCGAACAACCCCAACCTCGCCTCGATTTACGAGCCGTTTCCATTGCCGCAGGCTTTCGACCCAAGCTCTGCTTTGACTCAGACAGATCAGCTCAGAGCCTGGCTACAGAGAAAGTTTATGGTGACATGTTGGCGAATCGTGCCCAATTATGTAATCTCCTTTGTTTGCAATCCTGTGTGATTATTGGCTCAACCACTGGCATCTCGGAACTGATTTCGATTCCCGCCTTTGAGGTTGGTAACGGGAGACGCGTCTGACTGCACGGTCAAGGGCGGGCCACATTAATCACAGGAGGGGCGGGAGGTAAAAGCACATTGTATCTGAGCGGCGGATCGGTGAGAGGTGGATTGTGGGGGGGCAGGCCATGTTGTTGAATATCAGGGCAAGGCATCAAGAATCCCACCTGACTAATGCAGAACAAATTCTACAGCGTGCAGATAATGTATTTTTGTAGCCAGCCGGTCATTTTATTTTGGGAAAAGGTTTAAGAGATTTAGTTCCTGTTTTTTCCCCCTTTGGTGAAGTGCCTAGCTGTTACTGATTATGTCCAGCAGCCAGTCCTGGCTGTAACACACAACTCACCTGGGGAGAACCCAGAAATCTCTGGGGAGAAATGATATGCATGTCTCCTTGCCTTTTACAAAGAGCAGCTGTAAAGTGGTCTTGACACTGATGGAAGATCAGTATGGTTATCTTGTATTGGTGCCCAGTTTCCGGAAAAGTAAATGGAGGTTTTTTGTTTTGTTTTGTTGATAGGGAAACAAAAACATACTTCTTAATAACTTGTAATGGAGTGGCTCTGAAGTTTAATAATTAATATGTTTAATAACAGATGAATCCTGGCATACTTCAATTAAAAATATGGCAATTGTCCCTAATAATTGTCCATTTAGTATACTGTGTGCATAAAGCATCAGATTTATGAGATTTATACAGTGAATGTTTAGGTCAATCGGTAAATTTCTGCGTGTGTGGGTGTGTACTCACACGGCTTGCCATTTAAAATTGTTTACATTATTTCAAATCTATCAGTCACTCTTGTCCAGAGAAACAACAAATACTGGTTGTCACTCAGCCCGGTGGCGTTACCCAAAGCCTGGCCCCCTCTTTCTGGAATACTCACCGCTGGCAGGTCTTGGATTGCTCCCCTGGAGTGCGGCGCTGGGTGGAGGAGGCTGCTGGCACGGTCTTGACCGGAGCCTCTCGGTCTCCTGGCGCATTTCCTCCACCCTCTTCTGGAGGTCCTGGACCAGCCTTTCCTGGCGGTCCTTGTCTTTCTGCAGTTGGGTCTTCTCCAGCACTACCTGGGAGTAGGCCTGCTGCAGCCCCGCCTGGGACTGCGCTACGGGTGCGCCCGTGTCTCCTCCGACCAGACGACTCACCTGTGCCTCCAGCAAGACCAGGCGTGACCTCACCGCCTCCATCTCCCACCCTCCGCCCTCCGAGGGGCAGCTAGCCTCTCTGGGGCTGTCGATGACGAAGCTGTACTGACAGCGACCACTTTGGTCATTCCCCCGGAGGAATGTGGCCCCGCCCTGTCCTTTACTTCCCGGCAGAAGACACGACAGACACAGTGCTACCTGGAGCCACATGCTGGACTACAACGAGTGTCTCCCTGTATCTCACCCTTCCCACCGCCTTGACTAGTCCCTGCCTCTCTCTCTCTCACGTCCCGTTGCCGATCGTTCGTCCTCAAATCGCCCTCTTTCTCTCACCGCCGCAATTAGAGCAAGAGCTTTTAATTGCCAATTGTCTCCCACTGGCCCGTCGCACCTCACCGAAAAACCCCCTCGTTCCTCCTTACCTCTGGGTTAGTGCTTGGGTTAACCCCGTTCTTACAAATATTCGACTTTGCTCTCTACCTGATTTTCTCTCTTCCACCTGTTGCGCAGTTCACCCGCTGCACTTTTGGCCCCCTCTCTCTCTCTCTGTAGCTGTGCTCTCTGGTCAGTGACTGGGCTCAGACAGACTGCAATGAGGATATTTATACAATCCGAGAGGGGAGGGAGAAGCGGTGAGAGTGAGAGGCGGGATGCTTTTGTGTTTTGGGTATTGCTCTAATGACAAGAACATTCCAGAAAACACAACCCGAGAAGGTGTGCCGCTCTTCGCGTTTATGCGTCTGTCTTTTCCCTTCTGTTAACGCGTCCACGGCCTCTGTGCATTTTCCAGCATTTGTATCACTTTGACTAGTCAGTCAGAAGAACATTTCATAGAAAAATTAAACACACGCAGCGGCATGCGACGGGGCTGTTAAAAGAAACTTAATTTTACGCGGAAAGTAACCTATTTAATCAACTTTTACAATTCGGGTTTAGGAAAATCAACGTAAGCTAGGCTGGAGTCTGAGCTAAAGTGGCGAGACCAGCAAAAGATTATAGTACAACCTTTCTTACTAGTCCTGCAGTAGGGCCATACGTCGCTGTGCTTGGACAGGTCCAGGGGGACCTCCGTGGAATATCCCCAGCGGGGCAGAGAGTGGGGGCGGGGGGGTGGGTGTGCGGGGTTGAGTTTCCCCAGTGGAGACGAAGCGCCGCGGGAGACGGGTGTACCGTTACAATCGTGAAGGGGGCTCACAGTGAAATATGACGAGCCGCCATAGATTTAGGAGCGCCCTGCTAATCAAATCGAACCCTTTCCGTTCCCGGCGCATCGGGCGAAAAGACGCCGGAAAAGGTGACGGTTGCCAGTTGGCATATTCAGTGACGCTGCCAACTGTTCAGCGCCACACCAGGCGCTGTCATATTCACTGGTCGCATTTCTCCTTTGCCATTTAATATGACTTAGGTCACACGCTTGCGGTCACTCCTGCTACAGCCTGCATTTCAAATTCCACCCAAAACCCCCCGTCAACACCACACACACTGCACAGAAAGACAGACTTCCATCATAGTGAGGCTTTTTGAGTTCTTCTGTCTAGCTTAGAGTTAGAATATAAAGTGCGACGGTGGTGAGTCACATCTTTGAATATTATGGTCCATGTGCACTGGAATTTGGGGGCAGGGTGGGGTTTGTTTTGGGGACATTGATGTGTAACGTCTAACTGAATAATAGCTCACTACTGCCCCCTGTCCTTGGCAAAAAAAACTACCTGTCCAGACCGAATAAGACATTTATTCTGATTTTAAAAATTCAGATTTTGTACATCACTAAATGTAACTTTTACGTTTGCTTATACTCTTGTCAGGGGTGACTGTTCAGGGAAGTGAAGGAAACAGTGCTCCTATGTCAAATTTGAGTTGGGATAAGAAGTTTTGATTTGAGACATGAAAGAACACGTAATTTCAGGGCCCATTCTTCACCTGTGAGAAGGACATGTGCGTGTATGGGCCTGCTTAAGTGAGCTCTTGTCCATCGCTCTCCTCTTTTGTCCAAAGCCAACCCTTCCTGACTTTCCTTCTCCTCCGCACTCCCAGGCTTCTTGGAGCAGTCCCATGCCCGAACCAAGCTCCGTGGATGGGCCCTTTCCCATCGCCATGTGATCACGCTAAACCACCTTACTCCCCGCCGACTTCTGCTAGGCGATGGAGCCTCAGACCCATCCCCGGGGGAGTGGTGCCGGGAAGCTGTGGGACTAAAGTCAGGTCGAGCTACTGGAGGAGCCCGGGCACCGAGTTTTAGTCAGGAGTCATCTGGTTCCCCGGGAGCATCTGCAGCTGGAAAGGCAGTTCACTGCGTGATACTGAAAAGGGCCGTGCAGTCTTTAGCAACCGCTTCAGTGTTTATCCGGCGAAGCAGCAATTTTGGAGTTCCGTTTTCGGTCGGGCGACGGTCTGCAGGGGAGCCTTATTTTCATCCCGGTGGAGAGGTTCTGGGCTGGATCACAACACAAGGGCTTTGAGACTTGTTTACTTTGCGTTAATGGTTTCTCTCTAAACCCCAGTGATTTAAAACAGATTTGGAATGTAAAGCACTTGCCGTAGACCCACAATTGTTCCACTCAAAGATTCATACATCCCACTCCAGACAGCTGCGTTTGGCCAGTTCTTACCACCAAGGATGATAAATGTGGACCCGCTGTACAATTGTGATGTAACAATACTCTTTATCAGCTTTCAGTTATATAGGGCACACGTTTTATTAGGGAGAAGAAAATTGAACTGGATACATGACCTGTCCTGGACACATGGCCTCTTAGAACAGATTAACAAGAGGAAAACAAGAAAAGTATTTATCCCAATAGAAGGCCCTTTTACTTTTTCTTATGTGAACAGGAGACCCAATGCTCCTCCCATTGTTAAACGGCATTTGCACCATAATTATCATTCAATGCTTTCAATTTGTTTCTTTACATAACCTGAACTATGCTTGGAACATTTTCAACACCCATTATCCTGGGCAGGAAGCAGAAAGCATGCCCTCCAGCCAATATGACTACCGAACAACACAATCTCATCACGCATAGCAAAAAACACCGACAAGAAAAAGTACACCTCACTAATGCCTACAAACCGAAAAGGGATTTAAATACAAAGTAGCACAGTACCCAATAGCAGCTAAAAATATTAGGCTGAACCGTACCCTCTGTAATTCTTCGCCATTTCAATGGGAGTTGAATGCCACAAATGCTAACAGGTGGCAAAGGTGATGAAGATGTCGGTTTTTCCAACTGCACTATGTTGGGATGGGACCTTAATTTTTTTTTAGTGAGACAAAGCTCAAAGGATTACATACAGAACGGTATTCTGGAATGCAAAAATACTGGGAGGAAAAAAACAAACCATTCCTTAATTACACCACATTGCTTGCTGGGTGCTCAGATACAGCCACTCTCTTGGGGTGAATGCATCTACTGACACAGGCATGAAAACAATCTTTAAAGATATGTCAAACAAGGTAGCAAGTGCACATGTCATATTCAACTAAATTGCACACCTATGCAAAACTCTCTAGTTCTTAAAGGAGTCCGTGCTCACCAGTTAGGGGCTGGGTGTCCCGAAGCAGGAATGCGAAACTTAAACCACAGGTTGGCAGAGTGCTTTTGTCACCCCCTTTCCCACATGTCCCCGAACAGCCAGATCCAATTAAAATCACTTTTATTTCAAACAAACAATAAATAGGTCACAGTCCGTGAATGCAATGCCATTCTTGAATGCATGTTTTTTTTTAAATATGTTATGAATATTTAAATATAAAAAAAAAAAAGAAAAAAGAAAAAAAAGATGTTAATCCCAATATACATATGTACTCAGAGTCTATTTTAACTTCACAACACTAGCCACTTCTCCACTCACGCCACAACCACCCGTTGTCATTAAAACTCAAAACGCTTTATCGGTCCGGTTACCCAACACACACAAAAATATGCATCTTTCACTAACAAATAATGACATCCAGAGTACCGATAGCTAAGCCCCATTCACCCCCACAAACTGAAAAACAAACTATACCAAGCAGTGCAGAGATCATTATAGTCCCAAATGGCCCAGAAGAATTTATTACAGCAATAGCAACATTCTCATTCAACCAAACGCTAATAATAAATGAAATACTGTTAAATTAGCAGGAAAATCTACAGCAGGCCATTACAACTATCAATACACTTCCAAAATATACACTCCTCTTTCTGTAGAATCTCTCCTCCTATTCTTACAGGAACCCTGTATTCCAGGAATCACATTAAATAACTAACAAAGTGTCTTACTAAATAAAAACAAAAACAAACACCAAGTTTGAGGTGCCAGGACGGCAATTTTACATTAACATTTGTGTGACATTTATACAATTATGACTTCAGGTTTCTGAAAAATGAGGCTCAACCATTAGTACGGTTTTTGGTAGCAGCAGCATTAATGATTTTAGCATTTTACACTGACTTAAGTAATGAACTCTAAATAGCAGACGGATGACATGTGAAGCAATCTATCGTTTAAGATCAGAAGAAAGGTCTTCTAAAACATCTGGGAGAGGGTGTGACTGGCAATACCACACATCCCTTGCACTTTGATATGTCGTTTTTCTCTAGTGGTGGCTGTAACGCGGAGTTAAACTAAAAACCATCTGACCCGGACTAGCTCCGTGTCACCCTGTCCCCAGTCAGAGATAGACTGGCACAGGGCAGTCCGGCACTCTTCTGCAGGAGTTTGGAGCTCCCCTTCTGGTGGAAGAGGACTGAGCGCAGGAGGAAGGAGCAGGCCAAATTGAGCTGTCGTTCTTCCACACACCTCAACCCCTCAGCCCGGGCACTAGTGGTACTGAAGGATTACAGGAACTAAAGAGGGGGGGGAAAAATAAGCACTGTCTTATCTGGAAGCAGCTTTATCACAACCATGTTGCAGTGCATTCTTGTGTTTTAAAGATCTGACTCGAACTTGCATGTTAGAGCACAAAATAAACAGACTTTTCAATAAACCCCCGTACATTGGTGAGTCAGGTCGGCTAATAAAAAAAGTCAGTCAGAGAACCCTGCAACAAAAATCACTAAAATGGACATGACCACCCGTTTCTCGCGTAACTAAAGCCAATTCAAGCCCGGTGAGACACTCACTGATGATGATGAGCAGAAGAATGACCACCACCAGTGCAATTATTGCTTTCATCTGTGGGAGACAAAAAGGGGTCAGTGCATGTTCCTGTACCAGATTCTGGCTTCGTGAACTGGTGTCGGGCCGCATAGCGAATGCACTGGATTCCTGGAAACGTTACAGAGGTGCAAGTTCTCACCTTCATGTCCCTCCACCACATTCTCCTGTGCAGATGCTTGGCTCGACTGCTGAACGCCGACGCGTTATCCGAGAGGCTTTCTGGACGTTGCGGGCGGGGTGGGGACAGAGGCGTGCACAAACAAACAAAAGGAACACAACCTCTTCTTAGTAACATGTGGAAATTGCCCCCCCACATCCCGTGCCAGTATTGCACTAGATGATGTCATACTAAGAGTGAGGTCACTTTGTTTGGGCCCTAGAGACGGCAGTATTGATTGCTGGACTGCAACATCAAAGCCTTAAGCAGACGGGCATGACTTTGCTCTGGCCCTGGAGTAGCCTTTGACTTAAAGAACATCTTTCCCCTTCCACTTGTGACTTCTCTGCATCAGCTTCTGGTATTTATTCATTTTAACTTCATAGACTTTGCGCAAATGTGGATTGAAAGCTCGGTGAACCATTCCAAATTAAGACTCAAGTTAGACTTGAGCAGACACTTCCTTGGTGGGGTAAACAAAAAGAGAGAGAGAGAGGCCACGGTTGGGCGTGGTTTCAGACCGAAGCTGTTGCAGGGAGCCATGTTTTTACAAAAGGCACAGCACCCTGTTCATGTTAAGCAGCCACTAGATGCCATG
Organism: Hiodon tergisus; assembly: GCA_025775045.1. NCBI lineage: Eukaryota > Metazoa > Chordata > Actinopteri > Hiodontiformes > Hiodontidae > Hiodon > Hiodon tergisus. The sequence continues at coordinate 2,425 of JAOVYW010056185.1, read as the reverse complement.
CGTAAATTGGTGGATGGTTACCACAGATCCAGCTCGTTTCGAGTTAAATCTAGGACCCCCCCCCCCGGGAACCCAACGTACTACATACTCTGTCGGCGGAGCCTTGGCGCTGTTCAAAGGGGTTCGTTACGAATTTTCAACGATCAAGTGACCACACGTTCCAGATGTTGCACGTTCATGTTCCCTTTAACAGCCTCTTATGTAATATCCATTCAAAACAACCAACCCTGATGAAATTGCCATGACTGCTGAGGTCATCTTTTTCACTAGGTCTGGACTGACTGTAGACTAATAACAAAAGCCGCTTTTGTTTTGTGCAGGATTACAGCACGTGCTGAGCAACCAAACAATAACAAAATCAACTATCCTCCTCGGGGCTCCCAGCAAGGAAATGGTGTGCTCTACCATATAGCTTTGTGGTCCATGATATTCATTTATTTACACTCTCTGTTTGTGTCTTGGTCATACCTGACTTGTCTTGCAGGTCTTCCAAATGCTCCCCCCTCTCGATGACTTTGGAGATGTTCTCCTGCATGACATCTATCACCTCGTCCACCTGGGTCTGCACTCTGACAGGTGAGAGAAAGGATAACAGGAACAGAGTCATAAACAATTTAAACATTTAAAACAACCAAGTGAAACTGTCTGGGTTTCGGAATATTGGAAGATACTATTCCATGGACCTTTTCCTTTCCTCTCGGATGGGATGTTGGACACTCACCCACTCATGTACGCATAACGCGCATAGACACCTTATTTCAGTTCAAATTCCACTGCAATTAAAGATGACTAGCAAAGATACCAGGTCCAAAGCAATTTGGCAGGTAGTGATACGATTTATTGTGCTGCCTTTCTTGTGGACAGCCAACAGGACCATCCTCACACGCGTGGCTGCACCACTGCCTGGCAGGCCTAAGCAGGCACACCCTTAATACCAAATGCACCGGGAACAAATACACAGGGACACCGTGTTCCTGCTCGGTTCATTAGCAACCAAAGAAATAAACGCAAACGGTCAAATGAAGAAACGCCTACTGCTGCCTCATGCATTCCTTTTGCACGACTTCTCAGTAACTCTGCATAAGGTTTCGGTCCAACACAGACTGTTGAATCCACTATGTGGTGAAGTACTGCATAATCTATGTAGTCGACTGGAAACCAGGACGATGCAGACCTGATGTACCTGGATGACTGAACTCTGGTCTTGGCATTACTAGACTGGGTCTTCAGTGAATTAACCCGATAGGACAAATTACTTTGGATTTATAGAGTTATTGAGGGAAGGTGTGCGGTTTGCAGTTCTAGAGCCCCAAGGAGCAGAGGAGGCATTAGGGAGGGTTTGGGTGACACCCTAATACACAGCATTGTTGCACTGACATGCCGGTTATACCCAACAGATCAATCCCGGATTCTGTTAACTAGAGATCAATTCCAGATTGTGTTGAATACTCTATTTATTCAATGTCCAACTTCATATACACAAGTCATATATTCAAGTCTATTGTGCAAAACGTTTTGGCAGTTGGTTTTAACACACACCCACACACACGCCCACTTACTGTCTGAGTTTATCATTTTTAGGTCCAAATTTAGGTCCAGATGGTCCTCTCCTGAAAGAAAGGAAAAAAGCAATTTTTGCCTCAAAAAAATTAATAAAAATAAATAATAATAAAAAAGGCTCAGGACAAACTGAATTGCAAAACAAGCACAGAAACTTACAGGAAGAAATCCTCCTCTTCATCAGAGTCTTCCTCGAGCAGGTTCCTCTGTAACACAAACACATTATAGGTGAGCGGCAGGAATCCTGCGACTTAATTACAAACAGACGTTGTTCGTGAACGACTAGCAGAGCAATAACAGTACAATAGCACAGACAAGCACTTAGATACAACGGAGGTGTAAGATTAACGATCACGTAGGAGTTAATATACGCCTTCTGGAATATGCTAAGCATCTTACCTGTCACTGACAAAAAGTCCTTGATTTTTGGGGGATTCTAAACTAAATAAGTACATTCACAACCAGGAATCCATTGATTGTGTAGGAACGTGTGAAATAACACGGTAACCATGATTAAGTTTACAATACGTTCTGTTCCATTTCTATGCAAGTATTGTTTTCTTTGCAACGACTTCAAGAGAGATCTTCTGTTACTGGTGACTGTCTGTTACTAAGTTCTGTCAACTGAAGTGGCAATTCTTAATCTCAAACCACCATTAAACTATTCTATTCATGGCTTCAGTTTGTTCAGTTGTTATGCATAGAAAAAAAAACCCACACACACACACAAGAATGTTACTATGCAACTCCGGACCCTTCGACTGCCAAATAAATGAGAATAACGTCCAGGAGGGAACTGGTTGTCGTTATCTATCCATCCATCCATCTATCTGGGGGGGGGGGGGGGGGGGGTTTGGGGGTTTTG
>JAOVYW010056165.1:0-10367 GCA_025775045.1 Hiodon tergisus | reverse complement strand
GGGAATATCGCCAAGTTACCGTAGTCCTCGGCAGAGCAAGGAGGGTAACAGCACTAATATATATATATATATATATATATATATACACACACACACACACACACATACACACACACACACATTTATATATTAGCACAGTGCATGCAGTAGAGACCCACAGCTCTGTCATCCTTACTCTCCCCACTAGCAGCCAGACTAAACGAGTCGAGCAACACAGATCGGTGTCAGAAACCTGCCACATCTGTGCACCTCTTCTCAGCGACAGTGAAGAGGGTTAATGGGGCGCGACATACAGCAGCAGCGGATTGGATGAGTTTACCTTTGATGACCTGCTCAGGCTGTGTGCACAGAGGCGTCAGCGGGGTGCTGCAATCGTTGTCGTAATCGCCAGATGCTCGGAAATTATGGATGCCCTTAAGGGACTGAAGGAAATGGGAATAGACTGCATATTACATCTCAAACTTAGCAGGACGTAATTGACAAATCCAAAACCGTGCACGTTGACACACATCTAATAAGCAGTATAAACACCGCTAACCATTCGGGTTCCCATAACGAGAAACCCCTAGCCGGACACACACAGTTAAAATTATAGCCATCAAGCCACCGCGTTTACTAAGCAAACCGACAACAGCTCCCTGACCAATAAGCGCTGCCTGAGACTGGGAGCCCACATGCGAACAGACAAGGCAGCGGAGCAGCCCCAGACGAGGAAGACCCACGCACTCCTCAGAGCTCTAATGAGAGCGGGCAGGAGACAGCTCTGCTCACAGTCCCTGCGGTGACGAGCGGGTGCGGCCTGGTGCTTACCCATTTGTTGACGGAGGACTTGGTGGAGGAGACCCAGATGGCCAGAGGGGGGTCAGCCGACCTGTCCAGCTCCATCTGAGAAAGGGAGCATAAACAAAGAGCGGGGAAGTGACCGGATCGTTTGGCCTACATCTTTCTTCACCAAGATTTGCCACATTAATAAGGGATAGGTCACAACGTTCTGGTACCAAGATGACATGACATGGTTGTTGATAAAGCAGCCTTTCGGGAGAACCATTTAGTAGGATAATAATGCAATTTTTTATTTTATTAATTTAGTAAATCAGTCATTACCGACTGATTACTTTGATCTTAAAGAACGCAATACAGGCAAAAATCAAACCCCCCCCCAAAATGAATAGCAACGCATTTACAAAGCAACAGTGTGCAACTTAGCTTCCCATGTGGCTCAGTTGGTAAAGGCACTGGCCCAGGGGCACACATTTTGCCTGTTTGAATCCAGCTCGTGTGATTTGCAGATTGTGACTGGGAGAGCACAAAGGTGGCGCCGGGGTGTTAGCGGATTGGCAGGGCTTCCCCCTTCGTCTACAACCACGAGCACTGTGTCCATATGCAATTATAATCCCCTCCACTTCTCCATTCAGTTCCAACTCCCACAAATCATCTGTCAGCACAATGCTGGAACAAACTAAAGCCAAGTCCCAACCCCTGCCTCAGATCACTTAAAATCAGCTGAACGTCTACGAGATAAATCAGTATCAGAGCACTCCAGTCACTATGCCAACTAATAAAACTTTTTAGTACACTTAAGCAAGCCTAAATAATTCAGCCGAAAACACAGCCTCAGCACGCTCTCCCCGTCTTCCATTCGGAATAGGCACCCATCGTCCAACCTACCAATTTTCTTACTCGTACCGTAAAAGTTCTCTCTCATGGCGTCGAGGTTGGCCATGCTGGGCAATGGGATCAGGTCAAAGCCATGCACGTTTAGGTGCACCAAACACAAGTTAGAATGAAACTGAACGTGTCCAATCAAGATTCCCCGAATCTTCCCCGAAACTTAGACTCCAGGTCAGGTGCCCCCAACAGTAGCCACCTCACCTTCAGCACGGGGGCTTTCTCCTCGCAGATAAGCACGCGGATGTCGGGGTTTCGTAGGTCAGTGCAGTAGACTTTCCGGTCCCGGCCCCCGGAGTAGACGTGGGTGAAGGCCTCGTTGACCTGCAGGGCCCACACACCCTCGTCGTGCACCCTGTAGGTTGCGATGCACCTCTGCTGGCCAAGGGACCAGAGGCGGATAGTCCCGTCAGAGCTCCCGGACAGGCACTGCGCCGCAGACAATGAGAACCAAGGTCATCACCCAAGTTCACCAGCTGCCTTCACCCATACAGACAAACTTGTATCCATTAGCAACAGCAACAGAAAGAAATGAATCAAGATGGCATTTTCAGATTTCTCAAAAGTATGATGCAATTGAGAATTTCCGAAAGTACACCTAATAAAACCCATTAATCCACAAGAAAAATGTAAAGGACATTTTCTCAACCCCCAGAATAACCTAACCTTTTCGATTGAGATCATAAGACTGATGATTATCTCAGACTCCATTGGATTACTTTCATGATATGAGGCAACAATAGCCACCACACATAAAAATGCATCCTTTCAGTTCAACAAATAAACAATAAATGTTGTTTATTGATTGAAACAAAAGAATTTCAAAGAAGCACTTTCGAATGAGTGGTAGCTATTCATAATTCTCATGATACTTTCTCACGAAAAACAACAACAAAAATAAATAAATACATTTTTCTTAAAGAAACTGACGAGTAATAACGTTTTCCACCATGACTGGAACTTAGGCCACAGTTTAACTGGAGGATTCCTCCACTGGCCAGCCTTACCTGTGTGCCATCCCTGTTTAACAATAATGATTTGACATTGTCTGTGTGTCCTTTCAGCTTCATTAGTTTTGCACAGGTCCGAGGGTCCCAGACTCTCAGCACCTATTACAGAACACAGAGACCGACTGACAGATATAGACAATGCAAAATTCCAGAAGTACCCCAGCTCAAAACCAGTCTTGTGTCAGGCACATGATTCTAATTTCGACCCCCAAAACGTAGACGTTTCCATCAGACCCCATTCTTTCTCGGGACGCTGAATACCTTGCCTCATCCAACCTGAGAAGACCTTGTCAACACAGCGCAGGGCGAGAAAGTGAGGGACACAACAATTAAGCTCCGTCATGTCATTTACAGCAGTGTTGGAATTCAAGGCAATATGGATAAGACTGCATAACTATTTTTTTTATTGGACAGGCAATAGAAATACGATGGACACTCCATCAATGAATGCATACAGCAATCTATGGACACTGATTGCCAAATATCTTCATCTATACAAGCACAAAATTGAACATTTAAACAGCCATTAAAACAGACGTTATTTGCCATTTTGGTCAATCCTAAATTAGCAATAGAGAAAGTTTTCATATAGAGAAATTGATATGCTACAACACACCCTAATGGACTCAAACCAAATCAAGAGTCCTAATAATAACAGGCTAATGGATAACACATCACTGAAGCATACCATTAGTAAATTAATCTTCAATGAGGTTTCCAAGAAAACTGGAATTAATTCATATGAATATATAGCCATAGGAAAGGTGCATGCATGCAGCTGACTGTGAGTGTGCATTTTATCCCAAAACGCGACTTCTATTTGTTCGATGCTCACAGCACAAGGATCGATACCACTAGTCCATTTATTATTTGCTAAAACACATAATGAAAAACGGTTTACTACGCCTGCGGATTGTAAAAGAAGCCTCCCGAGAGAAGATTCGCCGATCTGCCGATCAGAGCCTTTGAAATGGAAACCAACCTTTTCTGTGGACCCCGACACAATCACTGTTCCCATCTGATTCATGGCCAGGCTGTAGATGGAGTCCTTGTTCCCACTCAGCGAGGAGGCTGTCAGGACAAGGCAGCGGTCAGTCACAGCAGGGAGAAGGCCTGCCACTGTTCCACAGCACAAATCGTTTACTCCAGATCGGAGGGGCACACTTAAATGCTCTCAGCCCCCCCCCCCAAACACCACCCCTCCAATCCGTTTAGCACATTAAAATACAGCGTTTGTGGCTACTTTTAAAACTGAGTAAGTTTCCATATTCACTCAATGAAGGAGAATAAATGAACAGATACAATCCTTAATGACTTTAGGGGCTTTAGGAATCACTTTCACAGTCTTCAAAATAACCAGTGCAACAACAGGGCACTGCTTGTGAAAATCCGTTTTCGTACTCACCCATGCCTTGGATACACAGACTTTACACAATTACACTCACAGCCGAGCTCTTCCTATAGTAACCCAATTCTTTTTGACTGCACACAAACAGGCCACAGTGAGTGGCTGAGTGAAGGCAGACTGGTGTGTACTCACTGGTGACCGTGTTGTTGGATGCGGTCAGTGCCGTTAATGTATTTACATCCCACAGGAAGATCTGCCGGTCCAGACCCGCCGATGCAACCAGCTCCTTGTCTTTTGCATATGCTAAGGCTTTGACATAGTCCTGCAGAGCAAAACATGTTTGGTGTGCACTTTGCCAATACGTTTTCAACACGTTGGAACAGCTCATGTGATAAAAAAAATATACACACACACACACACATCTTGTTACCTTGTGTGTTCGCAACGTAGACATGCAGAATCCCTTGTGTGCATTCCAAACTTTCACAGTGGTATCCGACGAAGCAGAAATCACTGTAATGGAACAGAAATTATATCAGCTATTGAAGCACCTATAACAACTAGGAAGAGCTGATTTTAACATCAATATCAACAAATAAGGATTACCAGTGCATTTAAAAAACACTGAATTATATTCATGTATGGCTTAAACTCACATGTCTTCCCATTGCAACAGAGGACTATATCATTGACCCAGTCCGTGTGGTGTTCCATTGATGCTATGTATGGGTCTTGCTGCAGAAGTAATAAGAGTTCAAATATGTGCTACACATTAAATCCCCATGACATTATTGTTAATTTTGTTTAATATATAAAAGATTTGTGCCATTGATTGCACATAAATAAAACGGTATGGTGGTGGAACCAAAATTTGTACAAAGTCATTTTATGACATGACACGCTAGTAAGGGCCACACACAGCATTAAATACACGTAGGGGAGGTCACCTTGTGCTGGTTCACACTCCATATCCTGATGATGGAGTCCCTTCCGGCAGTGAAAAGCCGGTTTAAGGCTGGGTCCAGCTGTAGTGCGTTCACCCCATTGCGATTGTACTTTTCCACCTCGTCTCTTATAACGTACGACACCTGGGTGGAAAGGATCCCGCAAAAAGTCAGATTGCATTTACTCCTCCAAACTGAGAATTTCATTGGTGGGGAGAAGGCTGAGATCCAAACTGCTTTGGTACAGCTCGCCACGTACTCGTGGGTACACACTCTCTCAAAGGCTAAATCCACACTCGTAACAATAACACTGAGGCGGTTTGGGTGCTCAGAGTGTGACAGGAAGTAGGATCACAGACAAAGGATAAAGAACTAAGGAGCATGTGGAGAGATTCTGTTACTCACTGTGTGTTAAGGTGGGCCAGACATATCTGTGATGACCAACACCCATCCCATTCTTGAAAACAAACAGTACACTGGCACAAGCCCTCTCTTATACATTCACGTGCTTAACAACAAGCCAACTGTAAATCAGGCAACAAATACTCAGCTTCTTGTTAACAGCTGGAACATCCACTACAGATTTCAATCGCAACAAATGAACCAGACAATCACAGTAATCAATTTTTACAAAAGCATGAAATATATATACATTTGCCTATACAAAATACCTTGAACGCCTTATACACATTCTGCCCAAACTGAAAACGTAACATGGCTCATTGATGAGGCAGAAACACACAACAGCTTTCTACTTCGAAGAATGCAGCCGTCTACACACAGTGGGCTGAATTCTAAGGACTCTCTATCCCATATATTAAGAATGATCACTGACTTTATTTATTTAATTATTGGCAGGAACCTGACCAACAGATATTATACAACATAGCCACAACCACAACTCAAAATGGTTAAAAGACAGGTCTAGTTTTGTTTTTTACAGAAAAAACTCAAGAGACCAATAAATGAACAAGATAGATACTTTTTTTTTATCCCCATGGGGAAATTGCAGAACAACTGCTATCAAAGAGAGGAAATTAAGAACTAAGAAATGGGTGTGTCCAAAAACTAACAGCCTCTGCAAAATCTACTGCCAATTCTATAAACTACCAAGATTTTTTTTTTTTTTTTATACATCAGTCCAAAGCAGACTGGTATGAGGATAGACACATACTGATAATTGTGAACTTCAACAGCAGAGACGGGAGACAATAAATAGACGCATACACGTTACTATTGGAAACTAAGTAGGAAACAAATAAAAAGCATTGCATTTACAACTTTACAGCAATAGGCAGGCAGGGACTGGTCAACAAGTTTTTTGTATTTAATAGAAAGAATCACCAGGCAACCAAGTCATGCCCTGAACTCGGCCTGCTATAAGAAAGGTGCTATGTTTTGCATCCATCTACTTGTGCTTTAGTTCCTTATATTATCAAGGCATCGGTATAAACATTAACCAGGATTTTCATAAATAACCCGTACTTGAGTTATAAGCAAACATCGAAGCCCGAAATAACCTGTTCAGCCACAATTACATTAGATGACCACTTTTTTATAGCTACCGGAGCTAGCTGCAGGCAGGCACATGGATTATCTAAATCGAGAGTACTAATACAAGTAACCCATCCAGCACACGCAAACGTGAGGGCTAATAGCTGGTTAACCTTAAACTGGATTTATTTTAGTTTTTAAAAAAATGCATTTAAAACAATACAAATTTTACGGATGTTTATTCCGCATTACGAATATAATGAAGTAACGTTAAACACGTTTCAACAATACGGAGATGATAGGCTAGATAACTAACCAGTGCAATAACAGCTGAATTCCAAGACCTACTAAAAAACCAATAAAGTTGACGAGGTCAGAATAGTAAGGCCTTTACTGAGAATACTCACTTTTGTAGTTTCGGGGGGGGGGGCTGCATACGTTACCGGCGTAATTCTATTCGCTAGAGGAACGCAGTGATTATTCTAGACGACGGCGGCGATTACGTAGGACAAGTCGTGCGAATTTAGTGACCTAATGCAACCGATTTAATAACAATTTTCCTTGCGTCAACGTCAAACTATATAACGGCTCGCATAAATGTATTTCCTTCGCCACACTTTAAAAGAGCTACCAAACTAGCTAAAATACGGAGTTACCACATAATTTTGCTAGTTTGCTAGCTAGCCAGCAAGCTATGCTCGGTGGAGGCGAGGAGTGACCAGCACTTGCCCTCTTTGCAGCACCTCATTGAAAGACTTTCAAAAACGTCTTTGAAATTATCGCGCTTGAACAAGACGTTTTTCAAGAGAATCGAAACACAATCAATCGTGTTTGTAACACATTACACACTGCAACATTTCAAAAACAACAATTTACCTGGACTTTCCTCCGCCCAGCAGCATTCTGTCTGTGATGGGCCGCCATCTTACATGTTGACAGCTTTACGTCACATCCCAGAGAAACGAATACAAACTTCCGGAAATGTACTGTCAATCGTTGGGTTACTTCGCGGCACTTTTCTTCGCCAGCAAACCAGTCGACTAATGGCGGAAATGACATAATCCTTATCAAGGTAGACTAAGCAGACTGCGTCTGAGCAATATGTCCGGTGTTAACCAATTTATATTTACAGTAGCGATCCGTTAGCATGTTGAGGGAATCGAGAATAACAAGAGGAGGTTGCTTAAGTGCTTATTTAATTTTAATATATTTTATCAAACGGACAAGCTAACCTACCTTGCCGTCTAATTTATTATAAATGTTAGCCTGCCAGGTCTGGTCGAATTGACATCACTTTACATATTCTGCTTTAGTCACTACATTCAAGTATTTGAAGGTATTTAATTATTATGTCAGGAACAACGTACACCATTTTAAATAAATTGCAACATATATTGTACAATATTGAATAAGATATAAGATATTTTCCTCTTCAGTTACGTTTACCCTTCACATGTTACCTAAGACGTTTTCTGATTGATTTATCTTACAGACTACTTTCTTGTTCGCTATGACTAATCTGAAAATGAAGTGAGTTAGCCAACATAAAACTAACCACAATGTGCAGTAAACACAGCAGACCCATGTATTTTGCAGTCGGCAAATGTAATTCCTGTCATTTTCATTTACTGTTATGAAGCATATTTTACTAGGTAGTAAATGGTATACATGAACACAGCTAGTGCCTTATTTGGTTTTCTTTATTTAATGTATTTAGCTATATTTATACATTTTACTGCTGGTTCCAAAATCACAAATGATGAGGTAAACCGGAAATACATTATTATACAGATTATTTTTGATAGTTTATAGTTATCAGTTTCAGAACTTGCATGAACATACAGGCGGGTGACATATTAAAGGAAAAACAAACATGATGTGTCTTAGTAAGGTGTTAGACCACGAGCTGCCAGAACTGCTTCAATGTACCTTTGCATAGATTTTATGAGTCTCTGGAACTCTACAGGGATAGAACACCATTCTTCCAAAAGACATCCCCTCATTTGGTGTCTTGATGATGGTGGTGGACAGCGCTGTCCAAAATCTCCCATAGGTGTTCAACTGGGTTAAGATGTGACTGCAAAGACCATAGCATATGATTCCCGTCATTTTCACACTCATAAAACCATTCAGTGACCCCTCATCCTTTGGATGGGGGCATTGTCATCCTTGAAGAGACCATCCCATCAGTAAAGTTTTAAACTTTACCACGGGATAAAGGTGATCATTCAGAATAACGTTGTAATGATTTGCAGTGACCCTTCCCTCTAAGGGGACAAGTGGACCCAAACCATGCCAGGAAAATTCCCCTGATAGCGTAACAGAGCCTCTGGACCCCATCAGTATAGGTTTTTTCTTTAATTTGTCACCTGCCTGTGTATAGTGGTAGAAGTCCCTTATCTGACCGTATTTCAGATGAAAATGAGCCCTGCCACAATTTGGTACTATATATAAAAATATTCATGTTAAACATTGTGCATGGCCCCTGACAAATAAACAATTATTAGTAGATACAGGCGAAGTAGTGCCTTACAGAGAAATAATATCAGTGTTTAACAATAAGTTTACTAGCTTAACTTGCCAATCGGTAAACGGGAAGATCTATGAGTATTTGAACAACCTTCTCTTGTTCTCTTCATTCCCTTAACATGCTGAAATTTGAACAGCAAATCAACTGGCTCTACCAAATGGCTCTATCTCTTCTGCAAACAGAAATTGTTCAACACCTGCCATGTTGCTTAGATGCAGTCCACTTGGCAATCGTCCCAGTCTGCTTTGCTCTGGCTTCTGTCATTACAGCCTTTTGTTACCTGCTTAGCTTCATGTGATTTACAAGAGTCAATCAAATTTCATGACTTACAAAAGATTATAAAATCGCAAAATTTTCAATAAATGTGAAGTTAATAATTGAATCAATGTTTCCAAGTCCTTTTGTCTCACTTTCTCAAGTCTGTTGTTATTCTGGGATATATAACTAGCTCTATGCCTCACCCACATATAAATATTGTCAAATTATTTTAAATTCTAGCCTAATTGCTCTGTTCAGCTCTGCCATACCAAAGATGATTATGTAAGTGTCTAAATTCAGTCATTTGCATACCACTGGGCAAGTTTGTACAGATCAGACCTGCACACTTAACTGCACAGAACCTTACCTTCTTTGCTGCCCACTTGTTGCTACGTGACCTGTAGAGGAAATGAGATGAGAAGGTTAAGCAGGCAGCTAAAAAGATACCTGAGCAGCCATGCAGCATACCCTGGCAGCCTGCTTTAAGATAATACCGCCCAAAACCAAACACAAGAGAGTGCTCTGAGCAAGGAAGGTGTTACCTGTGACATGTAAGAGTACATTTAGTTAGATTTCCACCTTGAAATAATAATAATGAATTGTATTTATAGAATTTATTTCTAAAATCAGCAATCTAGGACTATGAAAAATGTAATTTATAAGAACCAAAAATCGAGTTGTAGATAATCTGATCACACCCCCTCTACATCTTCCTCCTCGGTAGACATATTACCATATAACCTCTCCAGGAAATTAATCAATACATCAATCAATCAATCAATCAAATAGAATAAGTCACAAAGCACTGGACAGGTTGCATTTTCAAGATGTAAAAAAACAAACAAAATAGAAGCAGTGCAAAATGGGAAACACTGCAAAATTATACTCTGACCCCAGAGGCGGCTGAGAGAACTCCTGGAAAATGACATAATAGAAGACACATATATAATAAAGGTGAATAATAAAGTAATCAGCGAGGAGCTCAGTAGATAGCTTAGCGGCTTTAGAGTGCATTAAGGTACTCTGTAGCACTGATGACGAGTTCAGGGGGTTCTTGCTGCCAAAAGCTTTTTGAATAACGGCGGGACCCAATGTAAAGACATTTGTGCATAGTC
>JAOVYW010056154.1:0-23159 GCA_025775045.1 Hiodon tergisus | reverse complement strand
TATAGTAAAGACGCACGTGTTAGTGAGTGTCTTGTTCTGACACTTAATAAACAATGACGTTTATAAGTACACGAGTCCTACCTGACACAACAGATCATAGTTTGCTAAATTCTTCACGTGCCTGTTTCCATTGCATAGATTACAGACGGCTGCTGTGAACGATTTATACCTACATAGTGTTATGGAAATTATTATGACTGGGTTCTATCACTCTTAATATACAGATGAAGTTTCTAATATTCTGCTGGAAAAGGCCTCTGAACCTTGTGTGGAAACGTTTTATTAAATCATATTTAAAAGCAACTTGACCATGAGCGAAGTTGTGAGAGTCTCAAGAGAAGATGTTCTTTGTGGACTGAACATCTTGAGTCAAGGCTTCTTTTGACTCCTGTTTGTCTGAAGGTCAGAAGTCATATCTGGAGGAAAGGTTAAGCTGGCCCCTTCTGGTGGAAGCTGGGGGCTATGGAAGGTTACTGCAAAGAGTGTGCTGTACTTTTCCACTGAATGATGTCGATTTCTGTCACTGGTTTGTTCATGTGTATAAGTATGAGGTGAATCTAATGATAGGGGCTCTCACTCTTTAGGAGGGGGGAGACTCTTGCTTGCAAGCATTAAAGCTGTGATGAGTAGATTTTGTGTCTGAATACTTACTGTACCTGTCTCACCGCTAAAGGAATTCTGGTTTTAAGAATTCCCACCACAAACTTGGGGGCTCGTCCGGGCTCGTCCGAGTTTTCTGTTGATGCTACTCCCATCTAGGTTAACCATGCACGGCCAGAGACTGGGTCCTGGAGCCTGAAACCCCTCCTGGAGATGATACGTAAGTCGTCCCTCTGGAGTGAGTGCGGAGGGCGCCTGAGAGGGAGGCATCGGAGACTTCTCAGTACGGGATCCCATTGGGGAAAGAATATGACTAACGAAAGGAGTGACCACAATATCTATTTTGTCTGTCTACCAGTATAAGGAAGAGAATTATCTCTTGAGTTCTGAGAACTCAGGGTCTGGGACCCATGTTACTCACGAAAGGGCTGACGAGCTTATTGGTAATGTTGGACATATCGATCGAGTAGACATTAAAAAGGTATACCAAAATTAGCCTAGGGCTAAAATACTAATATCGATATTAAAGGAATTAAGACGTTCAAACAAATTTCGCATTTGTTAATTATGCGCCAATAAAGTTTGTTTTAAGATCCTGTGCAGAACTCCATCATGGGGAAAGATTGCAGTAAGAGTTAAAAGAAACCTGAAGCAAGCCCACTACTTAATTATGAGAACAAATTATATTAGAATGCCCTAAGTTCTATGCGAACACCTGGGGCACTACACTGTCCAGGAGCCCAGGAGCACATAACTATGCTGTAGATCCTGTAAGAATTGTTATAGAAAATATATGGGATATTGGTTCAGCAATGTTTGATTTGCCATGCCTGTGTGTTTGATTACTCATTGCAGCATTGTTGCTTGTTGCTCACACTCGATAGATTCATCGAGATGCTGAAGCTGGTGAGCTGAGAGATGTGCACTACTAGATTTGTACTAGAAGTGTAATTATTGGACAATACATTGTTTTGCAATGGGTATTTCCTCATATGTCATGAGTATATCCAGAATAAGGGAAAAGTTAGCTTGGAAGACATCATTTGGTCTGACTTATTAATGTATTATCTTAATTTAAAAAAAAGGAGAGCTCCTCCCCCTCCCGTTTTTGCATAACATCTCTGATTATACAGTCTTGTGTTCCAAAGTACCAGATGGATTTTTTTTGGAATAGTTAATTTGTGATTTTTGAAAGGAAGTAATTACTTTTTGACATTTGACTTTTTTAGCCTTCCTGTCCAGGTGCCTGGACTGAACCAGATTATTTAGCTGGTGTGCAATCCTACATGTGGAAGTTACCATGAGTAAAGGCATTGACTAAATTATGAAATAATAATAAAAGGCTTTTTTGGCGGGTTTTGTAGGGGGTTTCTGGCAAACCACTGACAAATACAGGTTTCAGCATCTTCCACACAGCTACTAGTTGAGAGGAGTCTGCAAAATTCATATGCATGAGCTCCGATCTATTTTTACCTCCTGTTGTCAAAATAAATGACAAAAAAATTCAGTCCTCACTCAATTAATATCAATCTCCCTCCCAGGAATTGTCTCACGTAATTTAGGTCCGCACGTCAACTTGATGAGCGGGACAAAGCTGTGGCTGGCAGCACAAGCTTGCCGACGCTGGTGGGACAACAGGGGGCTAATAGGTTCTGATGTCATGTGTCATAGTGAGATCAAGCTGACGCAATGGAGAAACATGCAAAACGCCATCGTTGTCAGTCTGTTTTCAGGAGTCCGCCAGCGCTTTAAATGCATCGTGTGGGGTTTAGGGTGCACGCAAAGTAGAACAAAACCCTCTTTGTTTTCACTGCGCACCTCAACGTAGCTCAACACGGGGCTATGTATTTGCTGTGTTGTAGCATACAGAGGAAGGCTGCCTAAGACTTACTGACAGTTGGACCAAGAGCCCTTTCACTTGGAAGTTTGCAGGTCTATTTCCTTCGGCAGGTACCGACAGCAGGCCGGAATTAAGCTGTCCTCAATCTCCAAAACCGCCGTCTGGAAGGATGCCCGGCTTCGCTTGATATAGCGCCATCCGCTATGGCAGCTGGTTGTCTTTTATCCCTTCAGCTGCGTTGAGTTGCTGATGATGTGCAGCCCTCAGTCATCCATGGGGAAATCTCACCTGACACTGCTGCCAGAGGAGTGGCTGTTGTGACATCACCGGCCTCCCCCATGCCCAGTCAGAGCTGCTGCTGCTGCTGCAAGGTTAACAAAATAAGTGAGATCTTCCCGAAGGCCACGCGACTCCAGTCAATTGCCGTTTTGCTTGGATTGGGCTGTATAATGCGTATGGAAGGGAGCCATGGCCTCCAAAAAATTAGGAAAGTTTACAGCAACAACAACGCTGTGATGAAAGATGGAATCGGCACTCTTATCAATCTTAGTTTTTTATTTTTTTAAATCCATATTTTTCCCTACTCAGACCTGCTGAAGCCCTAGGCGAAGTCTCCCATTTTTTTGTTCGCCCTTTATTGTTTGTCTGGTGCAACACGGATTAAAATTAAGTAAATAATTAAGTAATTATTTAACGAGTGCGGATCCTTCATGAGTTCATCCTAAAACATCCTAGTGCACAATAATAGAATAAGGTTTATGACTCTCTGTAGGTGTCGGGGCAAAATCTCTGCAGTGCTTTCTCCTGAAATAAAACAACACGTGCCGGGGATTTTTTGTAACCTTTTACAATGACAGCCGGCACCTCGTTGCCCCGTGGAGTGGGGAGTGTGGATTGCAAGCAGGTCCGGGGATGGACTCCGTTTGGCTCAGCCGCCTCACAAGGTCACAGGTCGAAGGGGTTCTGCTGTGCCACAGATTCACAGAGATCACACTCTCACGGGCCGTGGAGGTGCCAAGCAACCAGCCGGGTCATGATGCTGAAACTTCTCGTCACTCTACCACCCGGGGAGAAGGAGAAAACAAATCATAGACTTGCCTTTTCAAGTGAGGTCACAAAGTTTTTACATGTATTTTATTACCCATTTTATTTATAAAGTAAAAATTTAATTTTTTTAAAATATTCATTTTTGAATAGTTCCATTAATTGCGGATAGCCCGTTGCTGAATTAGGCACTCTTTTGTCTATAACGGTGTAAGCAGAAAATGTAAATAATTGTGAAAGTTGATTTGTTATTCATCCCCAAGGAATTTTTTGTAATCAGCAATTAAGACTCACCAGTTGTGCTAATTGCATCTCTGCTCCTTGGCACCCCATACAAGAGCCATACAGCAGTACAACTGGGCCACTCCAATCCGGCCAGCCTCGGACCACCTGTCCATTAATACACTGCAGGCCATGAAGGCTCAGTACTGTTTTCTGTACCCCCCCCCCCCCCCATGGTACTGCAAAACAGCTGGCGATCTGGATCGGCTGGTCTTCCTTTGGCCAAAATTTTTTTTTTGCCAGCACACCGTGCCCCCCCCCCCCACCCCGTGTGAATGCACGTTTCCCGCTCAAAACCGTGATTATAAAAAGATATCCTTTTCATGAAACAGATTTTTCTCATTTTTATTATCCAATCATTTCAAATTGGGAAATGACTCCCATTTATGCAATCAATCATTGATGGGTCATTGACCAGACTGTGTGCCACAAAATAGCCATTGATGGAACAGGCTTTTGAATCCTGTTTCCCAGCACAATGGAGTGGTTAGTCATACATCTTAACATTTATGCTCCTACAGAATGGATTGCCAAATGGATCAAAGTTGATCCTTTTAACATCATAATTGACCGATGACCGCTGTACGCTTGGAGCGAATGGCCTGAGGTTTACTCCCCTGGCGCTGCATCGGGAACACTGACACCGTACACCTGCTAATTGTTTTCAAATGCCGCTCAATGCAAAAGGATGCTTCCACTTCCAAGCTGTGGCGAATACCCATCTTCACACCATTATATAATCTTCATGAAAATTGATACTGGTGCTTTTCTGTGACACACCAGCGCTTTTAGCTGTAGACATGGGGAAAAAAGTGATAGAAAACCATCGGAAAACCAGGCAAAAGGAGTTAGGAGTATCATAATAAATAATAATTATAATAATAATAATAATAATAATAATAATATTAATAATGACTATGATGATAATAAATTAGCTGGAAGTTATCAGCTAAGTTATAGGCTGATATAGGCTATATACTGTGACATCATCTTCAGACAGTTTTTGAGTAGCAGTTTATTAAATATTAGCTATATTAGAAGTTTTATAGACTTAAAAACATTGTGCTTTTAGCAATACCTTGTATATGACCTCTAATGTGTATATAACCTCAGGCTATAAAGTCAAATAATTTGAGGCATGAAAGGGCATTCCCTGTCTCGTTGGATTCCTCTCATAATTTCACTTAAATTGTCCAAATTACCCCCTCCGTTCACTTAATCAGGGGTTTGAGTTTTGCTGTCAGTCAAAAACACAGTGCTGAGCAGTAGTTTTCAAACATAATTTTATAGAAGAAAGAAAATAATTTGAGAAGAGAAAAACTGGCTACAGTTGCGAAGATTTGAGCTTAGAGGATATAGCGCCCTAAGAGGTGGCACACCAAAACGCCTCTAACGCCATTATACAATGTATATATTATATAAATTAGTACATTACGTACTCATCTATTTCCCGAGAACTCCCTACGTCACAGCTCGAGCTGAACTAGATTCAGGATGTTGCAGTTAATAGCTAACAATATTTGAGTGTGCATTCAAATCTACAGTTTTTAATTCAAGCATACACGCATTATGCAGATTACATACCTGGGGGGGCGTAACACAATTGGCTCTGTGATTCCTCCTTGAGGCAAGAATGAGCATGATGTAAATTGTAAATTTGCAAAAAGTAGGCTTTTTTTCAAAAGTTTTACTGGAAAGTTCAACTTCCCGTGTAGTCTCCCGCTACTCCTGTGCTTTCGCATCAATTAAGGTGAGGTCGCTAAATTTTTTACGAATAAAAAAAGTTTGGTGACCCTTCAGAACATTGTTATTTCTCAAATTTCCATGCGCGTTGCTTCTTGCCATCCAGCCTGGAGTTTCCTCCATAAATTGCTATTCCCTTTTCATAAAATCTTGGCTCGCTGATACAATGATCAATGACCATTTGACCTCAATTTGTGCTCAGTGATGGCGAATTTACACTGCGCGTCACCACATTTGATATGCCAAGGAAATATATCAAGATTTGAAGCTCCATATAGTTCCTGAACTAAGTTTGAATTCCTCATCTCAATGTGAAGCCATAGTCAGCTCCCCCCCCTAACGTGGTTTATCAAAGCCGCACAACTATATGTTGTGAAAAACATACACCCAGAGGGTTTCAAATATAACTGAGCAGTGCTCACTTCCAAATAGACAAGCTATCAGTTTACAACCTGAACAAATAGCCACTTCAGAAGAGAGAGGGAGAGACAGCACTGGTTTGGAAATTACCTTTATTGTCCAGACACACCTGAGGTAGAGAGAGCTTAATAGGAAAAGTGTGATTAGCAGATACACCTTTGCCAATCTTCCTTGCCTTCAAACAACAACCAAAAAAATTATAATTACATTTCAAAAAGATTTGGAATCATCTCTTCTTGACATCTGGACCCATCCATGTGCCGTCTGTGGGGGGGTGAATCAGATAATTGCCATGCCTCTGTGTTTTCCCTATTCTGCTATTTTGTCATAGAAGACAAAAAACACTTTTTTCTTTGGAGGTGAAGCAATTATTATATCAAACAGAGTTCCTGCATTATGGCAGGCAATAAAATAGCTTTCTGTAGGCTTGCTGAAGTTTTGACACCTTAAGTGGTTAAGTGTTCCCTTCATCCAGATCCTTTACACTATTTAAGGTGCATTTCATCAGTTTAAGGTGACTTAACAAAGTACTTTGATTAATTCATTTTACTCTTGCATTAACACCAAAAATATAAAGAAACCATAGTATTTCCTTTTTTTTTTTTTTTTTTTACCTTAGAAAAATAAAATTATCATGATAAATCACAGGCATGCACATTTTGTTGTCGACAGAAATGTATTTACAAAACCCATTGTAAACATCCTTTGTCTACGATAACCTTTTAAATAAAATCCTCATGGAGGGTACCAAATATACTGCTGAGGCTGACATTAGACCCCTAATGCTTCTGGAAATGTGCCAGATTTTAATTTGTTCTTACCTCATGTAATTGGTAGTTAGCAACCTAGCTAACAATCCAGCGAAGCAAGCCATATATTCACAAAGATAGAGGGTGACAACTATGTGTTTAATGCACAACTATATATATCCACTTAAACTGACTGAATGCAATCATTGGTTACGTTTGACCATTCCTTCTAACACAAATGTCAAAATTACACTGCCAGATGTATTTAAGTATGGCACTGTTAGTTTTTAAGTTGATACAGTGCTATGCTGTTCAGCCATTCAAAGAGACCTGCCTGATGGTCCCTGGTTGTAACTTTGACCATGGAACTTCATTAGCAAAATTTCTTATTGCAAGTAGTTTTTTAAATCTTAGTTTAATCTTTATGTAAAAATGCAATACGTATAAATGTATTCTTTGTTTTCTGGTCTCTTGGTTGATAACGATAGTTGTGTACAGTATAACGGAGAATAGTTATGAGTGAAAATTTATTTCACGCATTGGTGCATAACATTACACATGTTATGCTTCCAGATAATTACTGTTGTGCTACAACACACAACCTAGAAGTTTATCTCGTATGACAAAACACCATAAGTCGAAATAGAAGACTCTTTTAACGCTCCAGTTGTGCGTCCCCTAACATGCAAGCAAGCACACATCCACTTGAACAGATTGTAATTTACTGCTTGGTAATGTGGATGCACTCATGTCACTAGGCTGCGTTTTTGCTTATTGCAAATTATTAGAAATTTAGAAGCTGCTCTTATCCAGGGCAGCTTGTTTCATAAACGAATATTGATCCATTCAATATTAAGTGATCGCCTACAATCAGCCTTAAATCATGCACAAGCTCCTTAATGTCTGATTTGAGTGCATTTAGTTTAAAGGCTTAAAGGTTTGTGTCAAAACCATTACAAGCTGAATGTCTGTGAATGTCTGGAAAGATAAGCACACCTGTTGGGAATGATCAGTCTCACCTCTGCACCATAATAAATAAAAATGTTTTGCACATGTTCAAATGTCTCAATAGTTGTGGCTCAGTGGTCCCAGCAGTGTTGTGTGGTAAGCTGGTATTGAGAATTAGCCATAACCTGTAAAGGTAAATTTTATTCCCCATTGTGTTTTTAAAGCAGCTCCGCTAACATACTGTTGCACACAGCAGTAAACATGCCGGTTTCAGTGAAGCAGTCACCATTTTTATTTATTCCACGCCGGGTATTCACAAGTGAATATCACAACAAGCCGCCCGGATCCCTCACCGGCTCGTCGAAGTGGCTGACACTAAACAGAACAGTTTTAACGAAAAGGAAAACAAACTAAAATTCGGTGCACTCTGCTGCGGCTAACGTTCCCCTGGTTTCCGATCTTTTCTCTTTTTCATTTCTGTTACTTTCTTTTTCTCTTTCTTTTCCCCCCGGCTCCGACACACTGCCAGCTCCTCAGCCACCCACCCACAATCAAAGGCCGGATTTGCCCCTTACCCAAGAGGAAGCCCAGATACGTTACCTCCCTCCTTCCAATTGCACATTTGCCGGGGGTTTGCTGTGAGACCAGCGCCTCTCAGGCTGCTCAGGACAGCGCAGATGGCGCTCCCAATCGTTGCTGAAGATCACAATGTCGTCAAGATAGGCCGCAGCATATGCGTCGTATGGGCGGAGCAGCTTGTCCATGAGCCTCTGGAGGTGGCAGGCGCTCCGTGGAGCCCGAATGGCAAAGTGACGAACTGGTGCAGGCCGATAGGAGTGGAAAAGGTGTCTTTTCTTTGGACATCAGAGATAGGGGAATCTGCCAATAGCCCTTGGTTAAATCCAACGACGAGAAATATCGAGCAGTGCCTAGCCGATCAAACAACTCATCCACCTGAGCCATGGGATAAGCATAAAATTTAGAAATTGCATTTACCTTTCTGTAGTCTATGCAGAATCTCACCGACCCGTCCGGCTTGGGAACCAGCACCACCAGACTGGACCATTCACTATGTGACTCCTTGATTATCCCGGGTTTCAGGACCACTGTTGTAAGCAGCAGTAAACATGGCGGTTTCAGTGAAGCAATCGCTGTTTTTATTTATTCCACGCTGGGTATTCACAAACGAATATCACAACAACAAGCCGTCCGGATCCCTCACCGGATCGCCGAGGTGGCTCGTTAATTCTCTGCTTCTCTCTAGTCTTCCCCCACCTTTACCTGCTGGTAATCAGCCTCAACACTGCTGGTTCTTTTCACTTCAATAGCGTTGTTACACCGCTGATAGATTCCTGTTGCTTCACGTTTATATCTTGTTTTGAAAAAATTGTATGGAAGTAATAAATATTTTTTAGGTGTCCTTCAGAGAGCTGCATTAAATTCCAAGCAACATGAAGAACTGATAATTCAGCCATCACTTAAGTGTTCTAGCTGAATAGGTGGGAAAAAATAAAAATATAAAAATATACTGGGTGCCCTGAATGTAGGTTGAAGATATTGAATTTAATTGAAAACAATAATGGAATCAAATTCAACAGTTTTTTCCCCCTTTCTTTCCAGGAAAGGTAATATATTTTATATTGGGCATTACAAATATAAAAACTTAAATAAAGGCCCACGCCAAGTATATATCCCTGCCTCGTCCATCAAAGTTCTCATTTGAGTACATATACATACATATACAGTACATATACAATATATAGCTCTTAGACATACAAACTCATTGCGACAGTGCAGAAATTAATTGAAACTGTAACTAGCATTAGCCCTTATAAAGAACATCTAGCTAATATATTTTAAATTAGTTATACCAGGAAACTCCCTTGAAATGTTTCTCTTGGTATCTGTAAAACTCATCCATTGGACTGCCAGGTGTCATGATTCATGGCTGCTAGAAGCGTGGTTGATCAAAGAATGCGTTTCCGTTGTTCCAGAATCCAGTGGTTGCGAGCTTTACACAACTCCAGCTAACACTTGGCACTGCAAATAATGACCTTAGGCCTGTGTGCGGGTGCTCAACTATGGAAACCCATTTCCTGAAGTTCCCGACAAACATGTCTATATGTATATATATATAGTATTTTTGTACACACTGTCACTGTATTCTAATTTCTAAGCTTCAAATAAGCCACCTTATTAAAAGACAATCTCGATGGCTCCCTTTAAAACTGAAAACAAACATCACTGACGACACTAAGAAATACAATTATTTTAATACTTCAAAAAAAAAAACAGCAACCGTTGCCTGTGCAGAGATCAAATAGCCCTCTTTATTTTATTTTTCCATCACAACGTGCCAACACCTGCAAAGCAATTACTGAAGAGCATCACGCCATCACACTTAATCATAGAGTTTGTTCAGTTGGTATAACACTACCCTGAGCTCTCTTCAGCAGGTGCTTTCTTGGAAACTCATTATATTAACTATCTTCAAATGTCTTATCTTTTAGGTATGTTTACGTTCTAAATCTTCAAATATAGCTAAACAACATGAATCGTCTCAATCTTTAAAAGTAGATTTAATTTTTAAATTTAGCCATGCAAATTATTATTACGAGGACAGATGTGACAGATGAAAGCTTTCTATTAATTTAACTCTGCAAACTAAATTTGAAACCTGGTAAATATGTATCTTTCTATCCTAATAGTAAAATAAATCTGTTAAAAAACTTGAGAAAAAAAACTTGATTTAGCTTAAGTCCTTTGCTAATATTATTTGTTTATTCTGTTTCTTTTTTAATTTATTGTGACTGCATTGCCATTGCAATATAGCAATTGACAAACAGATGTTGACAGATCTTTGCAAATCTATTTTATTATCTCATTACATTACGTCAGATCACAGATTATTCTAAAAGCTTTGTAAAATGCATTCTAGCTTCTCTTTTATGTCAAACCAGATGTTTCTGCCTTAATTTTTCCAATGCATTACCGGCAATAATGGCAATTAGCACTAAATTCTGAGACACCTTAAAATAACCATGTAACTATATCCCAGGCTGCTCCCTCCAGCGTTGACAAATGTTTATTAGGCCTTCCCTGTGAATGAATTAGCACACATTTGTATCACTACATATGCTTAAAGGCCAAGATGAGCAAAAATGAACAAAAGTCTTTCTCTAATGTTTAAAGAACCTGCAAACGCAGTTGCTCTCCGGTGTATGCCCCTGGGCAGGCATCAGACTGACAGACAAACCCGGGCCCTGAGAACACACCCTCAAACGTGGACAGAATGATGCACTTGGGAGTGATTCCTTTAACGTTCAGGTTCAGGTGCTACCCATTAAGACCATTGAGAGGGTTTTAGGTAGAGACGGAAAAGTCTGTGGATTTTGGGGAGGGGGCAGTTATATAAATAAATAAATAAATAAATAGATAGATAAATGAATAAAGACAACAAACAAATGGAAAGCACGATGTAAAAAATTGCTCGTGAAAGGTTGATGTCCTCTTTACTTATCTTTCTCTATTTATTATCAACCTCAGTTCTCAAGACATTTATCAATCTTCCGGTTTCTTAAAAGGACAGAAATCGGGCACTCATTTGCATGCAAAATAGTGTAAAATTACCACTTGAACAAACAGGCTATTTGCTATTATTACAGACTGTTCCTGTTAATTATTGCGCTGGTAACGTGTACATGTCCTATGGGACCTGAGCTTATTTTTATCCGTAACATAACCGAGAGTTAACATCTTTAGGACTGATTGTGTTATTATTTTGGTTTCTTTTCAGCCACTGTAATTACCCAGCAAAAACGCCATATGTGTACAGACATACCAGCACTGATAAGTGATTGAGCTGGTTCATCTGTACAGACATTATTTTCTATAGATAATTTACTCCTAAAAAAAGGTTTTGAATGTATATAATTAGTTACGGATTTGTGCAAATGAGAAGCTAGTACATTGAAACGCAAATGGCCTTTATTTCTGGCTAAATTACCACGGAAATCTACATTGGGCCTGGTAAGACACAACCGGAACCCTCTTTGTATTTGTGCAGTGAAATAAGTGGGCCAACGCAAATAAAAAACATTTGAATGTGCAACGTATATGATGCCAGCTGAAACATTTGGATGTGCTGAAAAAAAAAAAACTGGGCTGGGACAAGGTGGCACAGTGATTAACACTGCTGCCTCACAGCAAGAAGGTCATGGGTCCAATTCCTGTTTGAGGTGGGGTATTTTCCTGGGCCTTTCTGTGTGGCATTTGTATGTTCTCCCCTTGCTTACCTGGGGTATTCCATGCTATTTGTCACCATGCATGGGTTGTGTGTAACCATAAAATGGCAAAAAAAAGTTTCTTCTGATTAGGCTGGGACCTAATTGAATTGTCGCTACCCCGCCAATCACATTTAATAAAATAGTATTTAACAGCATTATCTTTAAGAAAAGTATTTTATTACTTTTACTCAGAAAAAGTAAAACGCAAATATGTAAAGTGTGATTAGTGGATTGCCAAAATTTTTATTTAATAAGAAGCTGGCTCAAGAGAAGCCAACTTCATACTTGAGATCAGGTCGCATTGGTTAGTTGTGGCTGCGTCTTTTCATTCCACAAAATCAGCCTTGACTCCCAAAAGAATGAATCCAGGGACATGTGGAAAATAATAAAATGGCTGGCAGGGCAAGAGCCTGACTGAAACCTCTGCATCACGACTCCTCCACAGAACTCACTATTCTTCTGTACTCATCCACACACCTCGTGCCGAGGCACAAACAAACGATTTTAATAATAATAGCTATAAACTCCACACTGATAATTATCAACAATAACTGTAGCAATAATGATAACAATAATAATAATGTGCATTTACTCTTCTGCTATCAACATTTTTTGAGAGTTAATCATTATTAGCATATATGCACTTTGAGCCTTCGATTGTCAGCCTCAACCCGGCGTCGTGCTGTGGTACTGTGTTGTAGGAGGGACATATCTCAAGCTCGTCTACCATCAAGATACTTTTGAAAGCAAAAGTCTGTCTCATCAGAGCCTGGACAATTTTATTGGGCTTGTTAGGGCATTTATTTTGTTTTACAAAAATATGTGTTCAATTAAGTCAGCTAGGATGTAAAGGATGTTGGGTTTCCTCTACATATTTAATTCTCTTTAAAGATAAAAAACAATTTGTTAAACAGCCCTAATGGCTGATCAGTCCCGGACTGGAGAAAACGGCTTGGCACTTGCATTTTAAATCTTGAGATAATTAGCCAAGTCTGGCATGCATACACTAGTTTTTTTAAAAATATGTGTCACTACTCTTCACAAGTACCATTCAAGTTAGATCCCTTGTACCAAGGATGCATCACCAAGCCTCTGCAAATCTACAGACAGCAGGGCATCCCTTGCCTGGGACAGTCGGTAACAATACAGAGAGGGAGGCGCAGCACATCACCAGGGGGAGAAAGCCTTCTTAATAGCCTTGTCAAACATAATGCAACTTCCCATTTAGCATCCAACCATTAGTCGTACAAACAAAAGAAAGACGGTCCACCCGCATGTTACTTCACAGAGGCTCACCACCTTTGTCTGGTGACCCGGACAATTGACGTCAAGCGCCTGACTGATACCTAGAGCTTACTCACAAGAGACCTGTGGGCAGCTAAGACTAGAGCTTTAGTGAGATGCCATGCATCTTTAAGATTGACTACCATTATCACTTTCCTGCTTGCCCTAAGCTGTCAATGGAAGAAAGGGTTGGTTTTTATTGGTGGAGGGCTGGCAGACAGAGATGCTCCCTTCGACATCCGAAACGGTTCCTCCAAGGCTATGGGTCTCCTCTCTGACAGTGGTAAGATAACACATCAGGATAGCCTTGATTTAGGTAGAGGCGCTGACGGTGCAATCGATTTGTTTCTCGCCATAAATCATACATTAATGTATGAAGATCACACATTATCTCCACGCCTGTCCTTTTGCAGTCAGCGGGGGTGGGGGCTGGAAGATTACACCTAGTCTATGCATTTTCTTCCGTGGCCCGTAACTCCTAAGTTAACGTCTCAGAATCCCTGGGGCAGAAGATGGAATATGGAGCACTGACGTGACACACCAAAAGCCCCTTTGTAGGCCTCTGTACAATGAGTTTTAACTCTTGTGCCAGTAGTGTACGTGCTGACAATAAGACTGAGAAGAATTTTAATGAATCAGAAGTGTGCCGTGTGCATGCCTTATGGGACATTGACTGGCATATCTGCGTGTCAAAGAGAACAATGGGGAGGGAGAGCTGCTCCAACCTTCAAACTGTGTCAAAAGAGCTCAGCATGAGCTCTCCCAGGACAGAAAAGTCAGCCCAGCGCCGGGGGTCAGTTTCAAGGCATGCTCCCATGGCTACGGAATTAGTATGATCAGATGTAGCGGAACTAAAGATTTGCTCCCCTTGGCTTTTTTACTGATGGCCCCGTGTGGCACCGCGGGCTCGCACGTACGGCGCTTGTGAATTGTACAGGGAACAGGGATAGCATGAAGGATTCCGGAACAAAACAACTGAGCTGCCCACGCCTCGAGCCAATGCCTAAGCACATTTCAAAATGACTGTTCACTGAAACCGAATGCGGACGATAACGGAGCCCTTTCCACGTTTCACCACCTGTCTAGCATAAATCAGCAGTACTGAGAAGGCTACTGAAAAACATAGAAAGCCAAACACCTGAATTCAAACAATATTGGGCTCTTTCGGCTGGGCTGTTTACTGTTGCATTTTAAGTGTTAGTTCCATTGTAAATAATAAAAATACTTAGGATTATAAAATATTGCTATTAGTTCTTTGACCCTTTGACTTATCTAAAACTCTGTATAGTGCAAATTGTTTCATTTTATTTAGAGAAATAGCAATATTGTTTATAGGTTTTGTTGTTTTCTTTGACGAAAAACAGCAGAAAAAATATTCTATTCCTTTTCATGAAATTCAATGGAAACAGTTCCCCAGGCATTAGTAACGTGCCATGCAGTGTTTCACAATACGTTAAAGACTGAAAATTCAGTTTAGGTTCGATAGGGCTCGTCTTTGAGCCCCTGTTCAGATCGTAAATTATTATAAAACCATGTCATTATCATGATGACAAGGATGCACGTCAGACTTAACAAGCAGTGATATTTTATTCAGCAGACCAAAAAAACCTGATTGGCTTGTTGAAGGTTTAAGCACAGCATGAAGTGCACACATATGTAATATATCTATCTTTGACTATCCTTTAAGCAGGGTTGGTCACCTGATGTCGGTCCATCACCCTAAATAGTTGCCCGCCCACTTTCACGCTGACCTCTGGGTCTGTTGATTCTATGCGGCTGTCTCTGTTGCTGCCTCAGGGCCTCTCTTGTCAGTGCTTGATGTTTATATTCTCCAGGAAAGACCATTTTTTACTCTAATTCACAGTGAAGAAACCAATAATAACAAAAAGTGTCTAAACTGTGAATTACCGTGTAGATGCTTTCAGTGTCTACCCAAGCCATCATTTTGTTGTCAAGTGTTTTCTGCTGAGGTTTATGACATAATGCTGGATTGAGACACTGGGTCAAAATCCCTCACAAAGCTTTGGTAGCCCAAAGTGTAGGGGGTGAATGGGTTGTAAACGATATTCAGCTCTCGGTTTACTAAGGAGATCTGGAGAGGGTGGCTGTTGTGGCACTCTACTAGATTTAGAAAAAAAAGATTTATTTTCTAGATTTAGAAAAAAAAACGGCTAGATTTATATACCTTCTACTTTGGTGAGGAAAAAAAAAGCTTTTTTCTCATTTTCACAGTAGGCTACTTGTTGACACTGCCAGCCTGTAGGCTCCCAGAAAGAAGGCAGGTGATTGGTTAGTGGGCGGTGCTCGGCCAATTGCACGTTGCCTCTCGTTCACCATTGGATAATAACATAGGCTGGATTGGAACCAGCAAACTCCAACTCATAGGGCTCAGCCTGTGCTTGGGTGAGTGCCTTTACCGACTGAGCCCCTCGGGAGACCAGGACAGCTTTTTAAAATTGTGCTGTGCCATGTGTAGCAGACTGATACAGAGAGGGAGCTGGGGACTCGTTGAAATTTTTATTTTATGCAGGTTGTGTCTAGTGGTGATTTAAATGACCTGGGTTTGATTCCCAGTCCAGCATGGCGACACTTAGTTAACTCACATAGGCAGCTGAGCTCCTCGGGGGTTCCCACCAACACCACCTGCGTGACGTATCTCTGTACGGTGCAAGGGAGGAAATCATGTTCAGGTCCAATCAAAAAATGGATAGGAAAACCCATGGAAAACTGAGAAGAAGCAAGAAAAGAGACCCAGTGTTTTGTAGTGGTGCAGTTGTAGGATATTTCATTCAGATTTCAAAAGAGAGGTTTTTTCCAGTTTGTATTTCTTATTCTTCCTAAATGACAAGTAAAAGCAATACAATGCTGCTGCCGTTTCCCATCCTGGTGAATCCCTAGCGTGGCCCTTTGACCTGACATGGTCATATTCTTATATTTCCCTCAACTTTGGATTTTGAACTCTGGAACCCACATATATAACCAAAGTAAAAATAAACTTACAAAAAAAACCAAAACCCTTCAAGTTCTTCTTGTTTCCGGACACAAATATAACGCAGACACACACACAAAACAATTTTGGAAGCAAAGTTATTATTGGCCCCTGTAAATGTTTCCCAGCAAGCAGTGCTTCTGAGCAGTATGCAACTACACTCGCCTTCAGATGAAATTATGTGTTTGTTCATGTCGGTGGGTGGGATGGAAAAGATTCCAGCGTGGTCTCTCCATTTTACTGGCATTAGAATTTTTTAAAACTATATTTCTCTCTGAAATAAAAAAAATTCATATGTAATTCATTTTCAGCGTTCGCCCTAAATCTTACGAAAGTCCATAAACCTTCTTGTATGTTTCCTGTTATAGGACAAGGTTTAATAATCCAAATGGTACAACACAGTGTATGGTAATTCATTCACTGATGTTTGCCGAGGTGGAACAATATACGAGTAAGGATTAAGAAAATAATGCAAAACCTCATTATCTCTTCAGGTTCTGCACACCATGTTTGTGACTCATGATGATTAATGTAGGCTAAATAAAGAATAAAGGTGGTTATGAAATTTCCTCTTGTGCTAGTGATAGCCTGTTGAAAACGCAGCCTTGCCTGTGTGAACTCTTACATTACGCTCTTACATCCTGGTCTTCAGCCCAGCTAAACTTTTCTTCATAAGCATTCAGGGCATCGTTTAGTACATTATTCATGCAGGCATTGCTTTCCAGAGGAACCAACATAGCCTAACTTTTTACATGTTTCCTATTTGCACAGTTTGATATTTACTAAAGCATTTCAAGTTAAGTACCTTGCTCCGGGTCAGAACCTCCTCCTTATCCAGTGCACCACCCGCTGCCCACCTACCGCAGACACACAGGATTACAGCAAACACTGCCCCCCATTTCTAACAAACAAAGCCCCATGTTCAAGAAAGACAACCAACAATGCTATTTAAGTGACATATACAAATTTCCAATGTGTGTGTGTGTGTGTGTGTGTGTGTGTGTATACACACACACACAAACACGTATTAGAAAATTGGCCAAACTATATATTTTATTTGTACTAGAAATATTTATATATAATCTATCCAGAAGCCCTGACAATGGCGATAAGGTTAATGATCTCTTGCTGGGGCCAAGAGCAAGAGCTTTTAAAAGCTTTTTACTCATGTTGTTAATCTACAAGAATAGTCAATGGTACCCGCACAAAATAATTTGTTGCACTGTAAAAGACAGTTTTTCCAGGTTACCTTTTTCCTTATTGCTCTTGTCACCAAGTTGCTCACCTAAAATCACTTACATTTCCTCATTAGATCCTAGCGTCGAGATCAACCAGGTTATTATTTGGAGTAATAGTGCCTCCAGTGAATTATCAAATGGAAAGGATCCCGAAACGTAACTTATGTTGGTTGCTCCGGATAAGAATGTTCACAAAGCCAATAAATAAAAAAGTAACCAAGCTTGACGTTCTGTGCTGAGAGAGTCTGAGAGGACCAAATTAAAAGTACATCAATATGCATTGAGATTGATGCTCCTTCACTTGTGGAAGATGTAAAGTCAATGAAGCAGTTGCATCGTCTGTTGGGGACTGATGACAAAAGGCAAGATGGGATAGATTGCTCTTCAGTCATTCCTCCAGCATGTAAATTAACACAAGACATTCAAATTCCCTTCCCTCGACAGCTACGTTTTATTTATTTATAATTTTTCTAACAGTTTAACAGCCATATTGTGTAGCTAACTTTTTAATGAGCTCGGTGCAAAAGTGAGAAAGTTTTAGTAGATCCTCAAAGTGTTTATTTCTTAATTGTTTGATAGACTATTGCCTATCAAACAATCAAATAATTTTTTTGCAATTATACAGCGATTACATAAAACGTTACAAAACGCGAAAAAAGATGCTTATTTTCTGTACGATACAAAGTA
Source organism: Hiodon tergisus (assembly GCA_025775045.1). Classification (NCBI taxonomy): domain Eukaryota; kingdom Metazoa; phylum Chordata; class Actinopteri; order Hiodontiformes; family Hiodontidae; genus Hiodon; species Hiodon tergisus. The sequence continues at coordinate 5,049 of JAOVYW010056154.1, read as the reverse complement.
TGGTCTCTGATTTCAGTCCGTTTACTGTCCTTCTGCTCTGATCTTTGCAGATTTATGGTGACATGTTATTATTCCCCCTCATGAGTTCCGTCATGTCAGCCGTCTTGGATACACAGGGAGACAATGAGAACGCGACATTCCTAAACGGAAAGAGACTCCCACACTATTAGCTTACCCACATCCACTCAACTTTGTGCATTTAAACATGACTGAGCTGAATGAGGGACTTAGTCTTTTAGGGTTCACCATCATGATTGTTGAATTCAGAAGAATTGAACATGTCAGAATGATTATGTAACATTGCTGAGTCATAAAATAAATGACATACAAACAATTACGGAGATCAGTAGGCAGTGATGCCTATTGTCATTTGTCAAAACTGTACACTGTAGCACTGTGTTTTATCAGGTTCCTGGGCAAAGAGTATCATTTCTGTAGACTAAAATGTTATAAATCACTTTGGTCAGCTGAGAGGGTTGATTTGATGTGCAGTTGTTTTTTTAACATTTTATATCAGTTGAGATGACAGGAGTTTTATTTCTTGAATGGGCTGACAGTTGAAGCCTATCTTTCCAAAAATTGTATGTATTCAAGGGTCCAAAAAACTATCCTGTAGGAGGCTAATCATTAATTCATTTATTTTCAGTAACCGCTTCTCCAATTCAGGGTTGGGGACACTGGAGCCTAACCAGGCAAATGAGGGTATGAGGCAGGGACCGTATGCCAGGCCAGAGGACAGATGAACCGACAGAAATATGCAGCCAAATCGCCTAACTCACAAGAATTTGGGAGGAAATCAGAGCATGTGCCTCCCCACAGACAGAGAACCCATGTTGTTTTCAAGAGAGTGATGATTTTTTAAAGACTTTTTCTGATACCATTTCAAAATAATTTTCTTTTAGATCCAGACCAAAACTAAAATTTTGGTGCAGAAGGTAGCTTTGGCCAAACGAAACAATAATTCCCGATTCCAGGAGAGCTGAAACACAGGCAGCTGATGCGCCAGGTTATAGCCTTTATTACCCATGTAAACAAAAATAATATTTTCTGCACTGGGCACTTTTTCTTGCCACGATACGGAATCTACGCAGTAATAAACAGTATCCTGAGCAGTTGTATTAATTGCAGCTACATGTTTATTCCGAGTTGGTGATTATTCAGTAATTGATATAGTGAATATATCGTAACATCAGCATAAATCCAAGTATGACAACACATAGTTCAAGAGTACTTGCAATAGCAAGTCCTTCTTTGCCATTTTATGCAGTCATTCATTCTCGGACACAAAATTAACGTTTCGTTTTTTTTTTGCGTTGTTGAAGTGTTGGTCCCACCCCTCTTTCAATCTAATTGGTCAGCTGCAATAAAATTGATGTGTTCTTTTTTTGTTTCTTTCTTTTTTACAAAAATTGAGCCGTTTTCAACTCAATACAATAACATGATAGGGACCCATCAGCTAAATGTGAAAATAGCGCTCATAGCTTTGCTTTGGTTTCGGTGCACATAAAATTCATTTGCATTTAGATCAATGACAAAAACATGCCGGCGTTGTCACAAAAACTTCCCGGTGGATACAACCCCTCAGGTGTGTCAATCAGGCCTGCTCTGTGGACACGTTAGCAGAACTTCCCGTCTCTCAAGATCGACTTCAGTCACTGCTAAATTGAGTGGCAGAGGCCTATGGGCGGGTTAATAAACTAATGTTATGTTTATCTCAGTGTTGATCAGCATACACGCTAGACATTGTCCTAGTTTTCAAGTAGTCACAATTGGCCCATAAAACTCAGGAATCTGTATGTTTGTTTTTCCCCCTTAGGGAACATGCCTACATAAATTCATGGGCTTATTTCAGCTACAAATATAACCAATCATGGGTGTTGTCAGTATTTGTACAATGACAGAAATATAAATCAAATATTACGAAATACCGTTAACATTCAGACCTGAATGGAGATTTCCTTTGATCTTATAATCACTTACATGTACTTAGTGGAATTTCTTCTTATTCGTAATGTATTTGCATTTCATTTGGTAAAATGAGTGTCCTTTATTGCATTATTGACCTGGGTCAACAGGAGGAATGTGGCCCACTGTGACCGGAATAAGGAAGATTGGAACAGGAGAAATGTGGTAGGTTTCAGATGTGCAATGTCAAAATAATTAAATATACATTTGAAACACCTTTATTAATAAATTCAAGCATAAAGTACAAAGAGCAGCATATGTTCATCCTCTCACAATACATGTCCTTGCATAAAATTGACTAAATAGCATCCGTTGCTTTTTCCGTAATCAATAACAAATAGTGGCTCGCACTACGACATGGCTGAAATGTGGCAGGTGAAGTGGAACTTGATATGAACACAGAGACTTTGCTTTGAGGGGGCTGAGTGGAACACCGATGACCCTGATTGACGCAAGGACCACTAGAAGCAACAACAAAAAATTTGTTACAACTGGAACAGGACTTTCACGGACCTGCAAGAAACACTCTTCCCTCGAGAATATATTTAAAACAGACGCCTGTTTTTAATACTCCAACAACACTCCACACACAGACACACCTGGCATGTGGTGCGACTTGTGACCTGCAGAAATATAAAAATCCTTTTAGGGAAACTGCTGTGGTACATATCCATAATACACATCAGATATATAAATTGACTGCAATGTAGTTCTTTCTGGTGCTCTTTCGCCTACTCCTGGGGTCTGGGTGGAGTTTTTTCTGTTTGGCTCTAGCTTTTTGTTTGTTTTTTGGTGGGGGGAGGCATATTTGTATTTATTTTAATCACTCATGATTTAATAAGACCTTAATACAAACAGTACCCAACTTCTGGCTTGTTCATTTACAGTTTGTATGCAATGAACCTTGTGTTTCGGTACCAGGCAGCGTTTCCAACGACCCTCCTGTATCTTTCAGATGAAATAATCATTCACGCTTAATAAACACCGTTTTCACCGTTTAACTAGGACCCAGACCCATATTTTCCAGGACATTCATGCTATTTTTAATGTGATTAACTCAAAACAAAGTTCACCAGAAGCCCTCTCTGTCAGACACACTGCATCACCCTTCAATAGGGTTCCCCCCTTGCAGCCCGGCATAGACCGGCCACAGCACTTTTAAAATCCTGCACCTGGCCCCAATTTACGGGATGGGCCCACTGATCCACCACCAATACTGTTGTTGAAAATTGTATCTTGTTTGCCCGATTGTACGCAATTACATTGAAAGCACATGCTTTTTTCCCCACCAGGTGACTCCTTGGACAGAATGCGCAGAATACATCCATTCTCCCATATCCATTAATATGCATTTGCGTTCGTTGCTTGTACTTTAACATTATTTAAATGTAATTTCTTCAATATCTAGGCTGACTGACACAAGGTTTCTAGACTCTGTTATGATTGAGTCAGAAAATGAAAGAAATTCAAAGCAAATCTTCCACCCACTGATTTAAATCGGACTTATAATTTTTTATCTTTTTCTGCCACCATACTGAATAAAAGGAGATCTATTGATTTATGAAAAACTCACTGTAAAACCTTAGAGTAGAAACCACTGATGACTTGTGATGTTCTTTTAAGTGACTATTATAGCCCAGGATGAGTGATTTATAGTGCCTGCATATGATGCATTATTGTCAAATTATTCAAAAATAAACAAGGCTAGTAGAATTGTTGTTTTTAACAGTTGTTTTTAAGCCGCGTTTTTAAGCCATCCGTTTCATTCCTTATCATTTGTCCAGAATAATGAAACACACTCCATTATATACAACTGTTATTTATCTTACTAATAACAACCTCTAAAACTGGTTGACTGAAATTATATATATTTTTTGGAGTATTTCACCAATTAAAATAACATTTTAAAACAAGAAAAAACTAATTTTTTTTCACACGCTATACCACCACAAGTAGACCCTGATCAAGCCAAATTTATTCGTACTGATTATTCAAGCACGAGTTGAATACACTCCGAAGATGCAGTAAATAGCAATCTAAATAACAAAGTTATTATTTTTAAAACTGACCAGCAGTTCTACATGATGTATATTATTGTATTCGAGGATGTCTTTGCGAAGCTACCTTGGGCCAGCATTCCCAGTGAACAACAGGCTCGGATGCCACACCAATCCCCAGCTTCCCTTCGGTTTTTGTGATCAGTTGACAGCAGAAAAACTTTGTCAGCGGTGGAAGGAGATTAGTGAAAGCTTTTTCATTTATTTTTATTAATTTATTTATTTTTAGGCTGAAAGGGCACCACGAAAAAAAAAACAACAACAAATTTCCATGCACATACATATAAGTAAATAGAGTCTTTAATAGAAAGGCAAGTCATTTGTGACAACAGATTATGCAGGCGTTGTGCAATTAAATGTAATCTATACGGAATGAGGGAATGTAATTAACTGATTATGCCAAAGGCAGGACACAATTAGGAAATGAAAAATAATAACATGAAATAGCAAATATGTTTGATTCGTCATTGCTCCCAGCAGTTAGAGATTAGTTTTCTCTCTCTCTCTCTCTCTCTCTCTCTCTATCTCTCTCTCTCTCTCTCTCTCTCTCTCTCTCTCTCTCTCTCTCTTTGTCATAAAGCCTGAACTTTGTGTGACAGAACAGTGAAGATAGTTTTGGCATGAAGAAGAAAAAGGAAACCAATTACCAAAGACTGCCGCAAGCAGCATCCGTAGCTGGTCAAGCAGAAAGCTGGGCCGCATCCCTGACACATTAAAATCCGGGGCGGGCTGTGAACTCTGAAGGCTGAATCTATAATGCAGACAACCTAATCCAATCATCCCATGGCTTTGCACTGTGCTTTGTCTTCTGCAAGCTGACAGTTCAACCAGTGACACCACTCTGCCCACCGCTAATTGGCCACTTAACTAAAAGGGCCCAGAGCCCTCTGGTGCTGTGGTGGGTCACCTGCTGGTGAAACTGAACTACTGGAGAAAAGTGCACAGGAGTTTTGCATAGGCAAGATATTTATTGATGTGGAAGGATCAGGGACCTTTAGTGGAGTGGTAGGATGGAGGACCTTTAGTG